>PYHX02000312.1:626751-731751 GCA_004302925.2 Cochliomyia hominivorax | reverse complement strand
ACCTTCAGATTACTTCTGAAGCGGCGTACTCAATCTATCCCATTAAAAATGCCACAGGAATTGGATTTAATTCCGGGGACTGGCAAATCCAAGATTTGGATCTTATTAGCTGAAAATAAAATGATCAACTGTTGTTTTAATTTCTACAAAAGGACTAACTACACTGTCCCAAAACTTTTGTTTAAATCAAATTGCTCCCACCCCTATGACTGTAGCAGGGCTTCAGATATTATCTCACACTCTATCTTAATTGTAATTATTTAATTAAGATTCACAACTAAAAAAAAAGTTATCTATTTTAGAGTTTACTAAAGCACATTACGATCGGTCTATAGTAACATTATAGACCGCTTTATTTATTGGTGAATCCAATTCAATTCTAATGAAGTATATAAAGTTAGAAAAAACTTAAGGCAACTACAATGGAGGCTAAACAAAGTAAAGGGGTGTGGGAGGTTTTGACTTTAACCTGTTTTTCGGTCAATGTAATTGGTTCTTTTAAAGAAAAATATGTAGACCGTGTTATTATCTCGGAAATTTTGGATGCCATATGTTTCGCTATGTTCAGCATGGCAATGATCAAAAGCATTCATCAAAGTTGGTCAAAGATTTGTAATACGCTAATGAGATCCAAGTGTCGGGTTTTTCACCACAGTTTTTAAGAATTTATCTGTAGCTGAAGCGATGTCTATCTCTATTCTAACAAATCTTATGCAATTTATGCTCAAAGAAATGTGTAAAGTTCTTTAAATTTCGAATAGTAAATTTTTAGGTTTGTATTGTTTTTAATGTAACATAATTTTTAAGAAAATTGAAATCAACTTTTGTCGCCATTTTTAGATTAAAAAAATTATTGTAAAATATTAAATAAAAAAATGTTTTTATTTATTCACTTTTAAAGAAAATGCGCTTAGGTTTCGAACATAACTGTTCATGGAATTTAATTCAAATGCCAAAAGTTTTCGATATTAACCATAAAGAACGTCCTACTCTCCCGTAATGTTTTTTCTTAAAGAGAATTTGAATTTTTAATTAATTTCAAAAATAAGTTAAAAATTACTAACTAGTGTATTTACTATTTTTTTTTTAATTCTGACCTAATACTAACTATTATCTTTATTTTTATAGGGAATCTTGTAATTTGTACTGAAAAATAATAAATGCACAAAATACTATAAATAATTCCCTTAAAAGATAAGATATTTCCCTCAACTTGTTTAAATGATTGTTAAAAAGTTTAAAATATATATAAATTTTTACCAAATATTGGATAAAATTTTTTGATAATATTATTAGGTTACAATAAAACAATAACTTTAAGATCAAAATATAAGTAATATTGTTAATTATATTACCAAAAATTACAAATGTACATGATCAGTGGAAGAGTCACAATATTCTGCTCTAAAACAATTTTTTTTAAACGTTGGAGTACAAAATTAAATTTCATAAGTTTACTTGGAGGATTACAGACCCTAGGTGATTAGGATACTAGGGAATATACAGTGTAAAGCATAAGTCTTGGTACCTAGATTTGAGTAAACAATTTTATGAATTTTAAGCGAAAATTAAAAAAAAAATATAATATTGTTTTTATTTTTATAGTTTATTAATTTAAAACGAATTTGTAATAAAATAATATATAATTGTGTTCAACAAAATAAAATTTATATAAGGAAAACTTTCTTATAACACTATATCTTTGCACTGCAAATTTATAAATACAATCTGAAAAGAAAATAAATTTAAGATGCAAATACTTAGTGTATTAAAATTTAATGGATACCCAATTGCATTTTTCCAAATTATACCTCAAATGCTCTATTTGCTTCATATCGGGACCTTGTAGAGAAGTATTTACCATCAATGACAATATGTTTACGAACGTGGCTCCATTTTAAGAAATAATCATTAAAAATTCCGAATTTTTTGGCACTGTAGTTGAGATTGTGATTAAATTAGTGTGCCATTCCCGGTAACTAACGATAAATTAGACTCAAAAGGATTTTTTTTTTAATAAATTAAGAATTTTTTTTTTATAGGAGTAGTTAAAAATATCAAAAACAAGATGATTATCAATTCAAAATCAAAATTTGTTTCCATGATTTTGGATCTTAAGGATAATTTAATACTAATATATTCGATTATATATAACAAATATGACTTTAAAGATGATTTTATTTTATCTTTTATATGAATTTATAATTAAACCTCTTTTAAAAAATATTGGAATGTTAATGAATTACTTTTGCCTTTACTTTAAGTTATATATGTTTTTTTTAGTCATCGTTTTAGCCATTTTTAAACATTTTTAGCAATTTTAGCAACTATTTTATCAGGATTTAGCCACTAATACTCCTTAAGAACTGGCAACACTGGAGCATGGTAATCGACTTTGTTTATAGTTCTGCCGAAATAAAATGTTTCCACAAATCAGCAATATTTGCAATTTTAAATGATGATTTTCAATGATTGATACTATTTTTCATTCTTTCCGAATAGTTATTTATAAGGACGTCCATTCTCAGTTAATTTCAATTCGGTTTTCTATTTTATATATGTTTTATTAAACTATTTTCAGGTCATTATAAATATGTGACTTTATGCATTATAATTATACTCACCAAAAATTAATGTTTTCAAAAATGTTTTGAAATATACAGTTATAAAAATTTCATGAAAACTCCGTTTTTTGTAAAATATTCATAGTGCACACTTAAGATAATACTAGTTATCGATAAAGGTTATAATTGATAATTCTTTATATTTTTAAACGGTTATTGAAAGTAGCTAGAAGGAAGTAGTAGTAGAAAGAACAGTTACTATCTGTTGATATAATATTAATTATTTTTATTTAATTTGAATTATTTATTTAAATCAGAGCAAAAATTGTCAGTATTTAATAGTTTATGTTAATGTTAATAAATAAGTATTTAAAATAATAATATTGGTATACATAAAATTGTCATATAATCATAATAATTAAATAACTTTAACTAACTTAAAAAGCAAGTAAGAATGCTTTATTCGGCTATACCGAATCTTCAAACCTTCCACCTCAAATGCGTCTGAAGTAAATAAGTTATGTTTACGTACATATATACAATTTATGAAAGTTTTTCTTAAATATAACAAAATAAGCATAGTGAGCCATAAAAGTATTTATAATTTTGGTTACAACTTTTTCCACTGAACTGATTTTGCTCATTATTGGAATAATAATACATATAAATCTTACGTAGAATTTCATTCCATTTTGTCAATTTATTATAGGAAATTCTGCAGAAAATATTCTTTTGAATTTAGGAGCTGCCTCAGATATCGGTATATATCTTTTAATTTACTAAATCGATTTTACTGGTTTTAAATAGGAAACTTTTCAGGATAACAACAAATACTCAGGCCGAATTTCATTGAGCTCCGTTAACTATTAAGCGATATATTTATATACTTCTATTTAATGTACGATTTAACTAACTGGTCCATATATATATAAATGCTCATAACATTAAGATAATAAAATAAATTAAACAAGAAAATATTTAGTGAAAAAATAATATTTTTTATTAAATCAACTTAAACTGCATTTAAAAATTTGTTAACTTAAATATTTATTTGTCTTCCATTTTATTTTATTTAACTTAATTTAAGATTTAACTGCCATAAATTTTTTCTATAAACGCACTGAAGTTTATCAGTCTCTATAGCATTATCAATAATGTGTGGAGGAACCTTTGTTGTGAATTAACTCAAAAATACGATTGGCATTGATTCCACCAAAATTATTTGAATAAACTTTATGGGCCATTCATTCCCCAGAAGTTACCAATTGGGTTAAAGTTCGACTGCAAGACGGCCAGTCCAACAGAAGCTGTAATCGTTAAACTATAATTTAATCTCCTTTGAAATATGTAGCATTATCTTACTGAAATATGCCTGCATTTCTATATTCATTTTTGTTGGAACAAAAAAATTTTAGATTTGCCAACTGCATTAAATACTGCCCAAATCATAACGTTACCACCGCCGAGATTACGTTTTGACATCCGATCATCGTTTAATCTCAAATCGTGCCAATAATTTGTGTCATCCAAATTACATTTGTTCGTCAGTGAAAATTATCTTTTTCCTCTGCCCATTGTCTTACATTTTGGCTTCTATTCGTAAAATGTGGGCAACGTGTTTATAAGTCACAAGTGTAAATCAGGTTGTTCTATATTTGTGTACATATATACAGATATACTTGATCACTCTTAAAAAAGTGATCAAAATCGGATCATTAGAAAAAAGTTATAGTATAAATGTAAGATATTTTACGAACTCCCTATGCAACAGTGGTTCAAAAACGATTGGTTTTTGCAAATAATTATGCAACCTTGGAACTTTAAAATATTTTTTAAAGAAATTTTACATGTACCTTTTGGAGATGTTTTCAATTACTTTGGATAAGAACATATTTCTTGTGGGTCTCTGGATCGAAAAATGGGTCTCCAGAGTTGGTCACCTCGAGTATGACGATTTTAAAAAAATTGATTTTTTTGTATTAAAATGGCTTAAAATTTTAAAAAGTGGGAAAATATTTTTTTTTGAAAAATTTACACAAAATTTTAAGTAAAAACAAAAGTAATTATATTTATTTAAGTATTTGTTAAAAAAGAGATTATTAATTGAACTTTTTAAACAAACAATACTGTTATTTTTTATAAAGTATAAATTTATATTTTAAAAACTCAAATCATCTGGGAAAACAATAATTTTCTGAAGAATATTAATCTTTATAGCTTTTTTCATCACTATACACTTTTCAAAAATTATCCTTGAGTTCGTCTTATTCATCCTAAATTCTGGAAACTAACTTTTCAATTGACAATCATCTTTTTGATATTTTTAATTGATCCTATATGGAAACATTTTATTCTTAATTTATTTCAGAAAATTTTCTTTGTAGACTAATTTTCCGCTATGTACCAAATTTTAATGAGGTACTTGAGCTAAAAATGGTTAAGTGTAAATAAAATGGCAATATTCAGTAGTTAAAATACACTGAAAAGGGCTAAATTGAGTCGTAGATTTAATTGAAAAAATATTGTACATGCACATAGCCCTTATAATTCTCTACAAAAAATACGCGGGATATATTTTATAGTTTAAGAATTATTTGGACTAAAGTAAGATTTTGATCCATTTTTGACAGTTTTTTTTTTTTTAGTTTTTCTGAACTTTGTAAGCTTTATACGAGTCAAAAAAATCTAAAATATAATCTGGATTCTGTACAAAATTGTAAACATTGTCATATAGCTATGTGAAATTGTGATATAGAAAAAAAAACGATTTTTCTTTTTTTGGTAACATTTTTTCTCTTTAAAACCAACTATTTCATTTTGAGGAAGATATTAGGGGAAACAGTTTCCCCTCAAGACCTATCGCTTTTTTAATTTTCAAATATTTTTCTTCAGTTTTTTGAGGAACAATAATGTCAAAGCAGGATAAAAAATTTACTGAAAAAAGTGAACACTTTTAAACAAGTTTCAACGGATTGAGACTTTCTTGTGTTTTGAAATGAAAAAGTGGGAATATTTTTATAATCCTATATTACGGACATATTTTTAGAATTTATTTAATTTCAAATATTACAAGTTTTTACAAGAGTGCACCGAATTAAAGATATTTACCTTACGACTTATGTTGTATACATTATAATTTTTCAAGTAATTAACTTTCCAACGAAACTAAACACTTGCATATAAAAGAAATTTGCACATTCCCTATACAAATATGTGCTGCAGTGTTGATTGTAAATAATTAATGGCAATTTTAACATATCGGTTTAACAGTTGTATAACTTTATAACTGTTAAATATATATGTAATATTTCACAAATTTCGCAAAGTTATTTCTACTGTATCAGGGCCGAGGGAAAACCATTTCCACAAGAACTCGAATGTGACCCGTTTCACAGGTCTCTCCCGGCTCTGAGAAGAGCTAAAGACTTGTGCTTTTCCAAACCAGTCCATAAATATCTTAGATACGACAATAAAGTTATGCAACATTACATTTAAAGACGTATGAAGAAGAAGTATGTTCATAATTAACTATTTTAGCTACACTCTTATTCAAAATTTATAATATTTGACATAAAATAAGGAATTAAGATAAAATTACGAAATTTGAATATAATATGGAAAAAATCTTCCTTTATGTAGGATTATAAAAGTATTCAAACTTTAGAAAAAAGAAACAATATTCAATCCGGGAAAGACATGTTCAAATAATTCTCTTTTTTTAATTTACTCACGCTGTCGTTTTAAAAGGTTTGGCTAGTAAATATAGCTATATAATCATGGTACTTGTTTTAATATTCTAGCTTTGACATTTTTTTTGGTCCTCAAAAAATTAATGAATACAAATATGAAAATTAACGAAATTCTGATATGGCTTGCGAGGAAACTGTTTCCCCTAATGTGCTCGGATTTGATTTTATTTAAAAAATCAGAAAAAATACAATTTTTTTCTAAATTTTTATTTCGAAATAATATAACTTTTTAATAAATCAAATTTGTGTGCATAAAAAATAATTAAGAATTTTGTACAGAATCCAGACAATATTTTGAACCCAAATAGAGGCCACCAAGTTTAAAAACTAAAAAAAAACCTGTCCGAAAATAGGTCTAAATTTTACATTGGATTAAATATCTGTTATACAATAAGAGATATCCTATATCCCATATGTTTTGTAGAGAAAAAATATTTTTTCAATAAAATCATAAATAATTTTTTGGCGATTTTTCCAAAAAAAGTCATACCTGAAGTGACCAACTTTTGAGATCTACTTCCCGTCTCCCGGACCCACTAGAAACATGTTTTTTTTTTAATCAAATGCAAAACACCTCAAGAATAATCATTTGAAATTTCATTCAGTAGTTTCAAAGCTACAGATTTATTTCAAAAAAAAAAAAAAAAAAAAAAAAACGTTTTCGGATCGTTGTGCAACGTAAGGTAGTATACAAGAGTACGAACATACATACAGATAAATACAGCATAAGAAGCTATTTGTTTGATCGTATGTTTGTAGATATATTATATTTTAAATATGTGACGAAATGTGATTGTTACCAAATTTAAAAAAGTACCGTTAAGTTGCCTCCCATTAAAAACTTCAACTTCACTTATTATTTATATTTTTTTACAAAATTTCAGAAAGTTATCCATTTTCGCTGCATTACGAGATGCACTAATAATATTTTTCTTAAATTCTTTGAAATTCATCCTTACTTTATAAGGATATATTGAGACCGAATTTAACGCTATTCCTTTATTAGAATACCTTAGTCCTAGAACAATATTATACATATTCCAGAAATGGTCCAATAATGGCTCAATTATTAGATATTTGAAGAAATTTTTGCTTACCAAGAAAAATCGTTAACTAACAATACTTTTAACAACAAAATAGTAACTTTTTCAGAATAGCAGTTAACGATAAAATTCCTTAACTAACCAATTTTCGTTACTTAACAACAATTTTTTTATCGTTAACAAGTTACGGAATTGCACATTATGTTGTAAAACTGCACTGTGAATTTGATCGAAAACGGAGCCAGGACACGGCCACTTCCCATATTTAAGCTACAACTTAAGAAATTACGCTTTAAAACTACATTAAAAACGCTCTCTTCCTTATATATCCCTTATCGTCAAAATATTATGTTAACTGTAATCATAGTTATTATATACTTATCATATAAATATGCTATAAAATGATAATCTAATTATTATAACATAATTAGCTTATCATTTTTTATTATCGAATTATCTTCGATTTTTTAGTTCAAAGACACGGCCACCTACGATATATCCTTGATCTTCAAAATATTTTTAACTATAACGATAAAACAATTAAACTCAACAGTGAAATGTAGAATGAATTTTGTAATATTTAATCGTTTTAATTAACAAAAGTTTAAATATTAAATTCGGGTATGGATTTTTTAAGCAACAGACTTTACGTTAAGTCCCTATTATAAATAGGCTTTTATAATAACATCACTTATAGAAAAAGGAGGAACTACAAACGGAATAACGAACTTATATACCCTTCTGAACAAGTCAGGTGAATGGTATATAATGAGGAAATTCTCCTAATTATTTCCGATCAAAACATTACTTTGCTTTACATTGTTACTGTTTTCAATACTATATCCAACAACAACCACAAAGAAAATAAAGAATTGTTAATATTTCGGCTATTTATAAACCGATTTGAAAATTAAAAAAAATATATTAGAGGAAAACATTATTAATATTTCTGCGTGGCAACTGGGTCCGTAGCGTCAGAAAAAGTTTTCGCTCAATCGAGCTTATGTATTCAAATTAAAAATTCACAACAATATTTCTGACCCATTAAATTTCTTGCATTAAGTGTTTTTCTATAGTTCTAAACAACAACCAAAAGGGACTAAATTTTTAAGAAGGAATTGATCATATCTCAGTGATTTATAAAACGATTTTGGAAAATGAAAAATATTAAATTCGGGGAAAAATTTGTAATCAATCAGTGCCATAACCAAGTCCATAGTTCTGATGGGGGGTTCAAAATATAGGAAAATATGTTTTTGCCTATAACTGAGGAGCTAATGGTCCGATTTATTTCATGTCTTCAGAGCAAAATTTATTGAAATCTATTAATTAAACTTAAGTCTCTGACTATTGTAAATTCTGTAAAAAATAGAAAAAAAACCGACAAAAAGTTTGAAATACCTTCATTTTTTTGCCAATATCTTCAATAGCAAAATTCTCGAAAATATTTCCAATCGTTTGATATATATATCATATATGTTAAATATAGGTCGGCTTCATAAACTTGATTTCAGCCGACACACGGACGGACGGACAGACGGATATAGCTCAATCAATTTCTTTTTTCATACTGATCCAGAATATATTATACTTTTTGAGGTCTAAGTTGAAAATTGTGGAAATTACAAATGAATTTTCTAATATAATATCTATGCTATTAATATAAATCAAAATGTTGAAATTATAATTTATTTACTTTATTTTTTATTAATATTACAAGTTAATAAATAAATAATTTAAAAATAATGGCAATATATCATTACTATTACAATTACTATTTAGCCCTCTTCATTGACCACCTTTGTGATCTTCACAGCCGTTCGAAAACGATGTTTTCGTGCGGATATTGTGAGTTCGTTCAATAACCAGAAAATAAGGAAAAACTACGAATAAGGTTAATTGAATAAATAAACATAAATAATCTGTGTTTTGTGCCAACTCATAATTAAAAACGGAAGAAATAAACAAATAATTATTTAGATTCTGATAATGCTTTCATAAATGATTGAATTTAAAATTGTAACTTCAAAATAAAAAAAAATTAAAATATTGATGACACAAATGAGACCAAATTTTCTTGTATTTATTGTAGGAAAATTCTACAAAATTATAAAGAATTAAATTGGACCAAACTGCAATGTGTATTTTTGGTAATATATGGCCAAGTTCTTATGTATACATATTTCGTTTTTAATTTTGTATGTTTTTATTAAAATTACTATCTTATTCAATTAATCGGATAATTTGAAATCAACTGATTATTAATTGGTTAAGTTTTATCCTTAAATAATGCCGAATAAAATATTGACCCAAATAAATGCACATTTTTCATTATTTCATTAGTCAATTAAAGTACATGTAACAAACCTAACAAGTGTGAACAGAAAGTAATATATTAGATAAGAATTAGACAAAGTGTCTACACTCATTTTTTGGCAAAAAAAAAAGTAAAAATTTTGTTTCAACTTGAAAAATTTTTGGACATATATTACAATACTGTACGACTTCACATTTTCATTGTGTGAACGATTCGATTATAAATAAAAAATTGATAATGTAAAAAATAATTATAAAAACTAAGGTGGTAGCAAGTTCTTTTTAAACACACAGAAAACAAACAAAAAAACATAGTCGTCAACAACGACTATATAATAACCTATTTTCGAATATTGATTTTAATGATTTCTAATGACGTAAAGGATAATTATAATATTATCATTATATATTTAGACGTCAGATTTCATATAAATATAAGCAATAGAAAATTTTGAAATTAAAAAAAGACTTATATGAAACTTAATTATACAAAAACTAATTGAAATTAAATTATAAAATCACTTGAATTGGTTTGATATTGTAATGATAACATTTATATTTTAATTTCAAAATAAATTATAAAATTTTATTTTCATATTTCAGGTCATCATTATTTAAGCTCAACGCAATAGACCAGATAAATTTTAAACAAAATTTTACTTTTAAACAAACAATAGAAAAACCCTCTTGAAAACCAACCATTTTTAAGTTTATTTCCCAATAGAACGGTTACGATTAACACAAAATTCAAACAAAAATCAGTTTTAACGGCAATTCAGGCTTAGAATGTACAAAAATAAATTACAAAACGACTACTTTCGAAAAAAGGAACAAAAACGAAATAAACTTTAGAATTTTTTTCATAAAAAAATATAATTTTATTATTAGAAAAGAAAATATAAAAAAAATTATAACATTCGGTAACAAAAAGTACAAAACAAATTATTTAATAAAAAAGAAACAAAAATCAACAAAATTTAAAAAATCTTAGAAAATCAACAAGGAATTTAATCTAAAAAAATAAATAATTAAATATTAAAGTCATAATACAACAATAATAACAATAATAATAAAAAATAAAGTAATAATAATAATAAAAACACCAAAAATTAATCAAATTATATTAAATTATTAATTCAAATTGTTAATAATAATTTTATTTAATTTTTAGTACGTATCAATTATTATAAGAAATATTATTTAAATTATATTCATTATGGAACATTTTATTGTTTTAATTTAAAAGTGTTATTTAAACATATATTATCATATTGATTAAACCAGAACATAAAACTTTCAAAGCGATTATTATAAAAATATTTCATTGAGATCAATAAATTTTCAATATCAAAAACACACGAACACAAACAAGCAATAATAAAAACAACATTTAAGTTAACTTTATTTACATAAAAACACAAAAAATACGGTAAAAAACACACTTCCAAATAAATGGACACATAATTCTCAGATAAATACACATTTACATTTTACTCTTTTCCATTGAATATTTAAGATTTAATACTAATACTAAAATAAAATATTAATTTAAACACAGCAATAATAAACTTTATAAATTTATATATAAATATATTTTTTAAGAAAATTGTTCTAAAAACAATTAACAAAATAAAGTCTTTGGTAGAAGAACAAAATTACACTGACACCGGTACAGACAGTTTTCAATACCATTTACCATACAGTTAGCATTTACTGCAACAGATACTAATACTACTTCTATACAATAGCAATAGAATTAACAATAGTAACTACCACAATTACAACATCCAACAACAACCATTACAATAGACCATATTAATCATTACCCAGCATTAAAAAAAAATCTAATATTGATTTAAATAATTAAATCCATAAGAAAATCAACTTACAATAATTAATTATAACTGATTTCAGTTTATTTTTTTGAAATCCAATAAAAATAATAAGTAAGTAAGTAAGTAAGTATATATATAGATATTTGTATAAAAATCAAAAATAACTTAATAAAGTTTTATCTTTGTTTTGTTCCTAATTTCTAAAAATTCATATTTAATGTTTTAAAAATTATTATTAACACACAATAAAAATAGAGTCAAGTATTTTTTTAAAATATTGTATAAAACTAAATAAAATATAACTAGTAATAGATTTTATAAATAAATTAAATAAATAATCATTTAAATGTATAAAACTAAAAAAAAATAATAATTTAATACCAAAAATAAACAATTTTTCACAACAAAAATAAACTTATAAAAATCTCAAAACTCTGAAATTAAAATTCCCAACTAAAGTGTTTTTCAAAACAAAGACTGCTATACCACTAAATTATGGCCATTAGACAGGAAAAGCTAAAAGTTAAGTAAAATTATAAACAAAAAATAAAAAAAACTAAAGAAAAAGTGATATTTTTTGGCCTAAACTTTAAAGTAATTTTCAATATTCGGGTAACTAAATGTGATTTAATTAAAAATACAAAAAAAAAAAAACAAAAAAACAAAAATACTAGAAAATTAAAAAATATGTAAATACAATAAAGAAAAAGCAAAAAAAAAAAAACAAAAAACATTTTCCTAACATAAACTTTAATATTAATATAATAAAATTATAAACAACATTACTTTTGGGTAATATTAAAAGTGAGACATGAAGTCACGAGTAAAAATAAAATTATACCGACATAAACCAAAAACGAACTTGTGCCTTAGCCTGACCTTACGAAATGTAACTATAACCATAAATAAATAATTAAAAAAATACAAAAATATTATAAAGTAATTTTAAAAAGTAACCAAAACAGACTAAAAAGAAAGGAAAAAAACTAATAAAAATATTTATAAAAAATATAAAAACAAAACCAGTAAAATCAAGATAGAAGAAGAATCTTAATGATGTT
This sequence comes from Cochliomyia hominivorax, assembly GCA_004302925.2. Lineage (NCBI taxonomy): Eukaryota > Metazoa > Arthropoda > Insecta > Diptera > Calliphoridae > Cochliomyia > Cochliomyia hominivorax. The sequence goes on along the minus strand of PYHX02000312.1, from coordinate 719,183 downwards.
ATCACAAAACCTAATCAAAACATTTTCAGGTAAGAAATATATACATAGAAATATAACACTACTATATTAAATACATAAATACTTAATTTCAAATAAAAAATTGAGATATAGATTTATTTTTTATTTTTCTCGAAGCAGCATTTACTAGAGCTGACGTTCTTCTTCTTAAGTAATTCAATGTACTTTCACAAATTAGAACTTCTTTTTTTCCATTTTTTGTTGATTTTCTTTTTCATACATATGGGAATAGTGGTCAGTGTTACCGTTGGAGCGACTTTAGTCACAATAAGCGACTGCCTATGACTTTTTCTGTATTTTTCTTCAAAATTCGCCTTTTCCTTTTTACATTTTTGGCATAGAAATCCATTGACTAATTTCACTAATTTGACTTAACTGGTAACTACAGTGTCTAAAATTATGAAGTAACAGCTGCTAATAATGTCATTATTTCTAATTTGTTACTTACATATAGAATGAAAATTTGCCACGAAAATTAATGACGTTATTCAAAAATCACTATCTATAAAGGACATATCAATACATTTTATATAAATTGTAGAGGGAAAAAATTAAAATTTAAGTCAATAAAATCATATAATTTCACCAACGGTACTTCTACGAACTACATAATGGAAATCGAATAGTGTTAAATTAAAGAAAATTGGCATATTTCAATATTAAACGAGAAACTAAGCAAATTTATAATATAAAACTGTTAAAAATGTGTTCTTTTTTGGTAAATTAAACTGTTACGACTTTAGTTTCTCAAATCACCTTTTAGATGTGACTTTTCAAAAAAACTCAACGGTAACACTGATGTTATGTTTATTAATAATAAATATTTTGTCTTACGTATTCAGCAATTCAATGCGTTTTTAACATGTAATCTGTAATGAATATTAATTTATTTTATTAATTTATTTATTTATTTATTTATTTATTTATTTATTTATTTATTTATTTATTTATTAAAATTGGAAACAACGGTTTTATTACGAAAGCATAATAGATTGTTTATGTGTTTAGCAAATATCACTGTTTTTGGCTATATAAGTGTGATCTGCTTCCGTGGATTCACCATCACTATGTTTTACAACGGATCCAGCATTAAAAACATCTTCATTCCAACTTTGAATTCCATTTATTCTGTTTGTGTAATTGATTGGTATAATTGCTATTAAAAGATCTAAATTAAGTTTTAGGTGGTAACTTCAATTCGATACTATCGCAAGATTAATAATATAATTACATTCTCGATTGAATGGCTTTTCACAAAAAATATCTATTTCATCTTTATCACCTAATATATAATATCTTATATAATATCTTATATAATATAATATAATATAATATAATATAATATAATATAATATAATATAATATAATATAATATAATATAATATAATATAATATAATATAATATAATATAATATAATATAATATAATATAATATAATATAATATAATATAATATAATATAATATAATATAATATAATATAATATAATATAATATAATATAATATAATATAATATAATATAATATAATATAATATAATATAATATAATATAATATAATATAATATAATAATAATAGTAATAATAATAATAATAATAATAATAATAATAATAATAATAATAATAATAATAATAATTTCTTAGAAAATTATTTATATCTGAATATTAATTTGATCAATTTTAAGTTAAAAGTTTATAAGCTTAAATATCTATTCCGGGATGGAGTTTATATATGACCTATATTTAAATAGATTTGTTTCATATTTAAGAGTTTTATTAGCTAACTGCTCCTTCTAAGAGAGCTATAGCCAAATATGAACCGAATAATTTTATTGGTCAATATTTAAGAGTTTTATAAGCATAAACACCAAAAAAGCCTTATATGCAAGCAATTGCCAGTTATTGACCTCTATTAGTCATATTAGTTACTGGTATATTGAAGTTATACCAAATAATGATCCCAGCTTAATCCAACTTTTAAGAGTTTGACTTTTTCATAACACACGCATGTGACAAAATATCTTTAAAATTTAAATCTATATCTCAGTCTTATTTTGGGGTATATTAAAGTCTTGTATATTTTAGTTTATAAATTTGTTCGTATTTTTCCGATTTTGATGTGATGATAAAATTGGTAAATCTGTATGTTATGGTTAAATTCTGTTTTTGTTCGAAAAATTGAATTGTTTGAAAAATGAATTTTATCGAAATTTTAAGTTTGTTTCAGAGATCGGTTCCCAACGGGCAAAAGGACACACGGACATAGCTAAATCGACTCAGATTTTGATATTATGCATGAAGATACTTTATTGGATCTTATATGTTTCCTTCTAGCATTACACTCGGACACCACTTCTTATGATAGAGAGCATTAAAACTTAAAGAAATTAGTAAAAGTGTAGTAAAATGCATCTGTAATAAAAAGCTTGGTTTTTTGACAGTGTTAGCGCCTACACACAAAAAAATCAATGTAAAATTAATTAAAATAGGCATTATTTAATGTCTTTTCCGTTATGAATTTGCTTCGTAGAAAAAATAATAATTTAACACTGTTTCACGATTTCTTGAGAATATTCTTGAAATTTAACAACTTAAAAGAAATTTAAAATGTATTATTAAAAATAAATGTTATGAATGAAAGATTCTAATATGTACAATATAAAAAAAACTATTCAATATCAAATCAACTATTTGCAACATTGATTTTTTTTCATGATTTTTTGTGTAACGGCCATACAAATTCCTCTCAATCGCACATGTACTCTGAAATCACACTTTTAAATTTTATGAGTATCGGAACATATTTCGTCTTAGTCCCAAGATAAAGTTTACTTCGAAATTTACTTTATTATGTTCTAAATAAATATTAACATTTTCTGGGAAATCATGCAAATGATTTTTTATTTTTGTACATGAAATTTATTTAACTCAAATTATTCAGAAAATTGCCAATTTTAAATTAATCATACAGTTAATCGATAACTTACGCGAATAACGGTTAATTTTTGGATACCCTTATATAAAGTCCTTGTATATCTATATAAAATTTACGCTTTCATGTGTAGATTATTTCATAGATATAAATGTTGAAAATAATCTCAAACCCATCTCAGCTCTTACCATATGAAAATTCATTAAGATATCTGTGACGAATCTTAATTATTCTTCAATATATTCTTCTATATATTCAAAATATTATTCTATTTGTAGCACCAAAGTCAGTGGCCAAGTTAATATACAACAATATAGTATGGAAATTTATATAACATGTAATATCGACATAATATAACTTTGATCGTTCTCCACAACCACGTGTAACGATTACATGAATAAAATATTTAAATAAAGAATTATTTATATCGCGGCGGTTTATGAATCGATTTTGAAAAATTAAAAAGTTAATGTTCGAGAGAAACATATATAATATTTTTTGTATTTTATTATTACTAAGTAAATTGATAGCATAGAGGATTCAAAATATCGGATAATTTGTTGAGCTGATAAATCAAATTAGATATTTTAAATCAAGTTGTAAAAAATTAAAAAAAGCGAAATCAACCAATTTCACATATCATATAAGTCGTTTCCATAAACCCCATATAATGAACCTATTGTCAACAATTTCAATTGGCAATGTGCTTGGGCCAAATTATTGACACTTTCCAAATTTTATTAAAATATCTTTAATTTTGCGACCTGGATTGTATAACCAAGTTTTGCATGGAAATCCAACTAGCCAAACGGGAAGACGTACGGACATTGTTAAAATTACTCAAAATGTGATTCTGAGTCAAACTCTACACTATTTTGAATGCCTTTTCCGTTAGTCATCTGACTGAAACTTGATAACAGTACTTCCTAGGATAAGTCTTTACCATGGGGATGAATGCTAGCGCACTCAAAGTCTGAATCTTTACAATCACCTTTGTGACCAATTAGAAACAAAACAAATTTAAATTTTACTATCTTAGGTCTTAACTGAATAAGTGGTAACAAAATTTATTTCAAATTAAGATATTTCGGATAATTAAAATATTTCAAATGATCCAGATTCCTTATGTCTTATCCGATATTAAGCTTCATTTTAATTTTAATTAAAATTTTGTTATTATTAAATTAAAATTAAGAAATGTCAAAAATTTTAAATTATCTTTATAGAATAATATAGAAAATTATAGACCTTTAAAATTGATCTTCAAATAATTTCGATGTACTCCTTTTTGTGCCATATAAAATCTTAAATAACTCAGTTCCTATTTATATATTCTTCGGAAAGATTACCAAAGACAAACTAAAGTTTCCCATATTCTTCCTATTATTTTTCATAACATTGAAAATTTCGGCTTAAATTCTCAAAACACAATTTAAAAAAGCTTATAGATATTGTTTTACAGTTCAAGGTTCAAATTAATTTAACCTTTAAACTTGAAACCAAGCGCAAACAAATTAAGGAACTAAGTACAAAAGGTGAAATCAGTAAATTGTTTTATCGGCTTAAATATTTCTGAGATATATGTACTAATTTAAGGCGAATTAAAAAAAATTGACATGGCCCAATTTTAAAGATTATATATGGAGACTGGCCAGGGGTAATTACCCTCCAAATGAACTCCGAAATACCACTGCTAATACCAGGTTAACTTTCAAAAAAATATTCATTTTAAAACCAATTTTTCAAATTATTATAATATTTTTACATTTACAAATCATAATTTTTTCTTGATAATCTCTTATTTGTAATTAATTGAATATTCTCATGAAACTCAGACTATTAAATATTATATAGTATATTTAATTTTATAAACAATTCAATACAATAAAGAGCATTGATTATAAACTTTATTGTAGAATTTTTAGAAATCCAATAAATTTGTATATTCTCTAGAGAAAAAAGTTCATGTTTATTTTTTATTTCAATATCTCAGAATTAAACACTCCAAATATCCTTTTTGATATATATTTTTATTCTAATATACATTTTCACTCAAAATGTAAAATAAAATAAATATTTAACACAACCGACGGCATTGTTACAAGGATATTTTGCACAAAATTTTGAATTGAACTCGATGTTTATGTAAAATATGTGTCCAACTGATTATTTCATTTACATTGTGCATATAAGATATCCATGTGTATAATAAAATTGTTCGGAATAAAACCATTTCTTGACTGGCGAACGAATGCACATTTTACCTAAAATAAACAACGGCTAAATTCACTACAAGGGCCAAAATTTACGCCAATAATAACCAAAATGTACAAAGTATTCTCTATGTAAAACAACATCATAATATGGTGGCTGCCACACAAACGTACTGAAAATTTCACTGTGTTTTTAGCTAAAATTTTAATATGTTTGTATTTTAGTATAAGATTTTCTACATGTATACATATACACATGTATACTAATATATGTATTGAATTTTATTTTAGTTATATTTACAACTACAATTATATAAATATATTATGTACGATATAGATATGTATGTATGATGTAATTTCTGTTTGAAGAACACGAAGAAAATGCATAAGACATTCATTCATTTACCCATTCATTGAAACAACTAGGCAGACCGAATAAGAAGAATGTTAAACAAAGACTTTTTTTCAAGAAATAAATAGCATTTCGCTTGCTCAATGCTATATTTTCACATAATAACCATGAAAGTAATGATGATGATGTTGATGTTAATTATCAATATGACGTTCATGATAATGAATACGATAATAATGATGTTATTGGTGGTGTTGGTGGAGATGGTTATAGTATTAGTTGTGTAGATAAAGTCGTAGAAGAAAAGGTTCTACAAGCTATACAAAAGACCATCATATAATATTTATACATTAGACTGAAAATAAACTAAATTAGTTTGTTGACAACTTTCGCAGAAGTATCTTTGAGAAATGCAATATGCACTAAAATCGCAATAACGCTAAGAAATTTAACGCGAACCTGAAATAGACAACAATAAATAAAAAAAAAACAAAACACACAAACAAACAAATAAATAAAACTTTATTGAATATAATATTACTTAATTTTTTATTATAAACCTTAACTTACAAACAATATAACGCTTTTCTCTTTCAAATTTAAATGAACGGTCAAGTACGTATTTATCTATAATATTAATTAAACAAGTGATAAATGTTCGACAATCAACAGTAGAGTATCTAAATTATGACGTCTTGTCTTGCTGCAGCTATTGTACATATTTGCGCGCCAAAATTTTACTACCAATTACATACTCCCATTCATAGTGCTACCAAAACTAACAAGCATATATATATTTATATATATACTTTTATACGTATCTGTTTATTAAAAAGTTTTTAAACTAAAAAATAACTTAAAAATTGGTTCACTACTCATTTGCAATTTTTAAACAAAACATTAACAATAATATTATGTATATGAATATTTGATATTAAAAAAATTAATATTTTTTTACAATTACCGGATCTGGTTAAAATAAACTTTCATGGTAGCGAATTATAGTTTTAAAAAATTTTTACGCAATTTTAAACTTTTGTTAATAATTAAATTTTCATAACTTATTCTGATAGTACATATTGAGGGTTGAGTTTGATTAAAATTTGATTCACAAATAGAGTAATGAGAAACTATAAAATAAAAATAAAAATCTACGAATGTGTAAAACACTAGATGATAAATAATAAACGACATGAATTTAACATATTTAACAAACTTGGTTTGAACCTTATAGAAACCGAGAGAACTTATTAAAGGTCTTATACAATTTTCCTATCGAATGATTTCCTTAATAAAACTATTTTATTATAAACTTTTTCATAAACTTTTGTTTTTTTTTTAACTTTATAATTTTAAATAATTAAGTTTATTTATAATTAATATTTTCTTTGTTAAACTGACCAAAACAGCGCTAACCGGATTGGATTGATGAAAAAAATAATAAATAAACGTATCAACATTACTGATATTTTTAATGATAATGATAGGTATAAAACAATTTGTACAAGATTAAACGGGAGGTTAAAATAAATAAATTAAGCACACTGGGTCAACAACAACAGCAACAATTTCCATTGCAGCAGCAGCGGCATAAACAACCACATTACCCAATTCCCAAGAGTCAGGGTGTAGAGGATATTGTCAGAGAACAACAACAGCAACGGCCTAAATTCGAAAGTGATAGAAATCTTAATAGAAGTAGTGAGAATTTTGAGCTGGTAAGTGCACATTCTAAAGTGGATCAGTGGTTATTACAACATTTTAAACTGAATGGTGAAGCAATTGAACGCGATTTGCGAAAACCAACAGTGGTTACATCTACGTCATCTAATTCAAGAACAACCAACAGTAGTAGTGGTATTGAAGGTTACAATCCATTAATAAGCACATTGCATATACCAACGCCGAAATTGCCTAGCCTAGAAGTTGCTGCAAATGGTGCTGCGATTATTATACCACAATTGGCAAAACCATTAGCTACGGTACAATTAGACATATCTAAGCCACTATCACCGAAGGTACCAAATACCATTGATGCTGCGGGTGCGCCAAACATTAGCGTTTCTATGACTACAACGAATTTAGATCATCAGGGACATTCAGCACATGAAACGACCCAAGCCCAAACGCAATCACAAAATTTGCATGCATTTTCGCAATCACATACACATAACTATCAATATCCTCATCAGCAAGAACAAAACCACCAGTTAACGATTCAGTATCAGCACCCCTTCATTAATCATTTTAAAATGGATGCAGACTTTTGGCAACAAGCTCGAGGTGCTCCTTTTGGTTTACATGCCGCTTTAGCAACGAATAATATGTCTCATCATTCGCAAGCAGTTCATATGCAACATCATCATCAACAGCAGCAATTGCAACAACATCACCATCAGTCACAACACCATTTGTCCGAACAACCGCCAACTTCCCAAATTCACATACTTCAGAACTCAAATACGATTCATCAGGATGATACAGCCGCAATGTCTGAGCACCAATATCAACAACATAATCATCACCTTCACCAACAGCCGCAACTTCACTCTCAGCAACAACAACAACAACAACAACAGCAACAAATTCACCACCATATTCTTGAAGAACAACCATCGCAACAACAGCAACAACAAGACCAACAGCATCAACATTCACATATGACACATTTAGGTACCGAACAAAATCATCACTTGCTCTTTAATGCGGCTGCTGCAGCCGCTGCTGCTGCACATCTTAGTGGGGTAGTAAAATCAAATAAAATATCAGATGCAACAACAAAAATAACTAGTGATGACGATAAAATTGTTAATAACAATAATGCCACTAATAATAACAATAACAACAGAAATAAGATTACTGAAAACATCGACCAAATTATTGTAGCGAAACAGGAACCTCATGCAACAAATAGTAGTAGTAATGGTTTAAATGCATTTGTTAGTAATAGTGCAACAACAACAAATAATAATAACAATAGCACTCACGCACAACAACAACAAGTTGTCAACGAACAACAACAAATGCAAAAAACATCATCAAATCAACAACACCACAAACAATTGAAATATGAACAGGAAACTTCTAGTCCTGGAATACTGCCTCTTGAAGCTTTGCAACATCAGTTACAACAACAAATGCATCATCAACAAAAACATGACAAATTAACATTGAGAATTTTAAACAATAACGATAACCACAAAACCGACAATCTACAAAATCTTCATCTCCCGCAACATAGTCTTCACACACAACAGCACCAACAAGCATCCCAACCACCACCACAAACGGTCAATGCCATTGACAATAATGCAATTCAACAAAATGATCAACAACAAGTAACAACAACTACACCAATCACCCCCACTAGTCCATTACGAATTAGTTCTATGATCCATCATCAAACGCCCACCTCATCTCCTCAACCCTCCCTAACATCACCATCAGCAGGCAGTTCTACACCAGATCTTAAATTTACAAATGACACAAACAACAAACTACCAAATGAATTACAGGTAAGTAACTTTCAATTTAACTTACATATGTATATGTATACAAATAAACTTTACTATACGTATGCATACGTATACAATTTATATTATAAGTGTTAATAATTTTGTTTTTTTTTTTTGTGTTTCTCATTATCTGTTCTGAAAATAAATGTTTGTAAAAAAAAACAATTATAAACAATTGATTAAATTAAGCATTATTTAGAAATTTTAATCCTTAAATTATTTACACTATTGAACACATAATAGAGATTGAGGAATTTGACATACCCTTTAAGAAATTAATGATTTATTATGGGACCCATTGTACAGACAGGTTCTCCAAAAATCTTTTTTTGACATATATTTAGCATAACTCTTAAATGCATCAGCCTATGCAAATAAAATTCGGATAAATAGATGTAATTTTTTACGAACACCTCATTACAGATACGTATATAAATGTACTGAACCAAGTGTAATATGTGAGTAATAACAAATGCAAATAATATTAATAAAAATAATTTTTAAGGCATTTTCATAAACAATTAATTCTTAGGTTAAAATAAAAAACTCATTAAAGAATCAATAAAGAAATCAAAACAAATTTTCATAATATCTATGAAATAAAAAAAAACAGTTGAAAACAGCTTTCGAATTGTATATAAAAAGATACTTCAAATATTAAAAATTTTTTGTTTTTAATATTTGATGAAACACAATCGGCAATTTACAAAAAACTAGATACAATTCGACGTTCAAACTCTTCGATTTAAATATGATTTTTATTTGATATTTTATGTATAAAATAAAAATATTACCTTATTCAGATATCCTTTAAATTGGTGTAGGTTATAAAATTGTCTTCATTCACAAACTTTGAAATTTTTATAAATTTTTTCTTTTATTGTATTTTGGCGTTTATTACATTTTTTTGTCAGATGCCACAATTTTATTTTTCATTTAATCGTATAAGAAAAAAGAGGGGAAAGTGTAGAGAAATGAAAACAACAAAAATAGTTGGAAAAAAACTATGCACAGCATATACGTTACACACATATATATATATACAATATAAGTATTTTAAAATTCTAATACTTGCTCTCTTAATTTACAAATTTGTTCGTTTCTTTACTTGTTTGCTTTTTTGTAGAAGAGAATTGTGATACGAGTGAATTGAGTTAATTTCTAATTTTAATGTTTTCTCTTATTTATGAGCTGGGGTAAGGGTTTCTTATTTTAAGAGTGTAAGCGAGTGTGAGTGTATTTGTTAATGTGAATTTATTTGTGGTAAGGGTGCTTCTTTTGATTGTAGAGTATCTTTATATGGGATTGCTTGAATGTGTGTTTTTTACTTTGTGTTTTTTGTTTCCTTTTTTGCTTTCTTGCATATTAATTTTACTCTTCTTCCTTCCGAACGACTCTCTGACAGCAACTACAGAAACAAAAACATTTTTTGAGTCAATGTAATAAAAACTTGGTAAATTGGAGGGAAGAAATATGAGTGGTAGTTAGTGGAGGTGTTTCATCTTCTTCTTGTATAAAATTGTCTTAACAGAAACCAACAACGACAACAACACACACACATACACGCACGTGTATAATACATAACACACATACATAAAAAAATGTTTGAATAAAAGTCGTGGTGTTACGATTCCAAAATAAGTTTCTCCTGTTAATGTTTAGACCGTCATTTCAACTTCTTACGTTAATGTAAGCGTTATTGCAGTTATAGTAGTAGAAATAGTGTTATATATATATATATATTTAGCTATATTATATATATATTTTTTATTATATTTATATACAAATATATAAATACATTTTTTTTTCAGTTTTTCGTTGATTTTTTTGGTGTTTTTTTCTTCCTATGTTTCTTTTTTATTTCGCGCATAATTTCTTGAGAAGAAGACGCAGCTTTTTCAAAGACGTTTGTTGTCCTGTTTGAGGATAATATTACTTAACTATTGCCGGCAGAAGTTTTAAGGACATCAAACAGTGAAGATGTTTAAATACGCGCTCTAAACTTTTTAACGCTATTAAACTATAAATTTTAAAACAAAACAAAGACATTTTTTGGACAAATTAAAAGTTTTTTTCTTTTTTTTAATCAAACAAACAAAACTTGATAATTATTAAGTGAAAAGAAGTGAATTGACACGATACGATACAATACAATACAAAACAAATCAAAACTAACTAAGAATATAACATAAAGTTTGTTCAAATTAATTTATTTAAAGGTCTATTTCAGGCAGTTGTCTATGTCTGCTTGTGTATGTGTAAATGTGCATACATGTAACTATATGATTACAAAAACATATATGCAGAATCAACATGCATAGAATGTTTATGTAAAACATATACTTTCTTAATAAATATTTTTTCGTGTGCAAATAATATGAACTTTTAAATATTTTTTAATAAATAAACAAAAATAAATTTCAAATTCGTAATTTTAATAAATAAAATATATTACCGTAATAGATAAATTACAAAAGGAAAATATACGTAATACATTTATGTATACAAAAAAAATAAAATAAAAACAAAGTTCATTAAAACAAAACTTATATTTGCCGGCAAAATGTTTACTGTTTTTGTTCTTACTCTATTAATGCCAGACTCACTCACACATGTAAACACATCCATAGCACATAGACGCACATGCATAAATATATATAACACATGCATACATTGATATTTATAAAATAACAAATAAAAGAAAATTACAGTGAAGTCTGTTGTTAATGAACAGCTGGTTGTATATTTCTTTTAAGTTTTGATATTTTATATTACTTTTTTTTAAATTGATTATATACATCTATTTAATCATCATTATTACCAAAAAAAAAATTAATTACATTAAATACTCTACTTTACTATGTTCATATTAAATATGCTCCACTGTAAAAGTGATTACGAACATATGAACACATATGAACAATAATAAAAGTAAACAAACAACGTAAAGAAAATAGAAAAGACTACCAGATTTTGTCTGAAATTTCAAATTAAATTGGTGAAAACTAAATAAATTATTTTATTAGAAGATATTCAACTGTTTTTAATTGTGTCATTTATTAAACAAAAGAATAAAATAATTTACAACAATTTTAACATTAATTTTTACCAGTACGAATCAAAAAACAAAAATAAATGTAAAACATCATGAATAAATAGAAAAAATAATTAACGATTTTAAAGTGCAAATTAAATTGTCAAATTTATATAAAATAAAACAAACTAAACTAAATAAATAAATAAATAATACAACAAACGTCAAAGAAACTACTGTAAATTTCGGCCGATTTTAATAGTAAAATAACGAAAAAAATGACTCTCGAATGTGAAGAGCAACACGATGTAATTCTTTCTTTTGAAAGCAAAACAAAATTCAAAAATTTTATTATGATTTTTTTTTAATTTAAAAAAAAATAAAAAATGAATTCTTCAGTTTTTCAATTTTATTAATCTTTAATTACTAATTGGCTAATTTTATGAATGTTTGGTAGCTATTTTTAAATTTAGTTTGTTTTTTTTTTATTTATGATTTTGTTTTCGCTGTAAATCAGTTATAACAATTAACACATTTTTAATTTTTAATTAATAGCTAAGAGATTAGGGAACAGTACTAAACTCAAAGTTTATTTTTGTTTTCTATTAAAATCTTGTAAATACAATAAAAGCTAAAGAAAGGTAAGTGAAGTCGCTAAAAAATATATATAGCCAAACATATATGTATATGGCTTTCTAGTCGATTTTGGAATATTTAAGATGCTAAAACAAATAAAATATTCATAACATATTCAAATTGTATAGAAGTTGAAAAGAATATTTTAGATAAATTTTTAAAAGTTTACTATTATAATGAAATTTAGAAGAAAATCAAAAAATCTATAAAAAAAAGCAAATTAGGGAATTGCGGCTCGATTTGAATTCAATTGGTTTTTATAGAAACAATTCAAAATTCTTAGCTTTTATTTAATAAAATTTCATTTGGTTCAAATTTAAGAAAAGATTTTTGGTTAATTTTTTTAACAAGAAAACATTTTTAAAAATTGTAAAATATTTATTGTAATTTATTAATTATTATTTTTATGTTTTAATTTGTATATTTCTCCTAACAATTCCTCTTCAAAATTTTCCGTGTTGTTGTAATTGTAATAAACATTGTTGTTGTTGTTTCTCTTAACTGCATTTCAAACTGTACATTAAAGCTGACTAACAATTATTGCCAACGGCAACTAAAAGCACGTAATGAATTATATTAAAAGAAAAAAATTACATATTTTTATTTTCCAATTTTTTAATCAATAATTGTATTTTATTTTATTAAAATTAGCACCAATTTATTTAATTTTTATATTACATTATATTCCCATATAAATGTTTTTCGAAGTTTTTCTAAGTGGCAAGTAAGTAAAATGTAATAAAATAATTTTATAATTATTTTAATTGGTATTTGCACTTGAAAAATTATTTGAAAAACATTAAAAACAAACTAAAAAGTCTGGGGCAAAAGTTATGATGAATTTTAAAAACTGTACTCTTTTAATATTGTTTTTGCCGGTTTCAATAGATGAATTTTGTCCGCTAATTATTTTCGTTTAAGATAACCAGAAAATTTAGGCTTTGAAGCAATTTTAATAAAAATATCAACATTTGTATGGATTTTTTAATTAGAAAATAATAACCATAAACGATTAATCCTAAACTAATTTAATAAGTATGTAAATACATAGGGGTTATGAATGTTTATGCAGATAAGTTTAAATTCGTATTTAAAATAGTTTTCTCTGGCGTAACACAATAAGTATTATTATTATCAGCTTAAATCTTTCTAATTTCTAGAAAAGTCATAGGGTAAGGACAAAAACTAGAAAATTGGTTAATAATATTCAATTCTGATCATCTTAAAATATTTCTATTAAAACCTGATAATGAAAAATCATTAAGATTTGCCACCAGACTTTTTAAATTGACATTGAAATACTTAATTACATAATTTAAAAAAAAATTAAGGCTTTAATTAATGTAATACATATATATTTTTTCTTCTTTTTATATGATGGCGATTATGTTATTGTTAATTTTTAAACTCATGAACCAACCTAAAACAGCTACAATTATCCCGTTCTAACAGTGCTGCTGCTATCAGTGAACGTACTTTGGAAGAATGCTGGTCGACCCTGCAACGAGTGAGTTGGCATCTATTTCGTTGTGTATAGTACTCTTCCACGTTATAGACACAAACATATCAAACAATCAAACCAATAAAAACGACACTTAATTTATATTCAAAATTAAAAAAAGAAATAATATTTTCGGATCCGTGCGGTTAGAGAGTAATATTAATAATCGATTCTTTCTTCTTTAAAAGGAACTTATCTCATAGATTAAAATATTATAGTTATAGTTATATGACATTAATTACATATTTGTGAATATTCCAATTAAAAGTGATTGAGTTTTTTCCGGGACTGATAAAATCAGATTTTTGACAATAGCAAACTCATGTACTTGATGTCAGTTTTTCAGAGCTCTCTTTTTAACATGAATTTATTCAGACAGTAATGTTGATAAACTTATTGTTGTTTTGAAATAATACCGAAAATAAAACTTAAAATGAAATAGATTAATACTTTCGATTGTACAGGATTTATAGATATCACCCAAATGAAAAAACAATCTTCATGATAGAAATTTGAATTTTTTTTAATAATTCGCGTTAAAGTTTAGAAAATTAGAAAATAGTGAATATTATCTAGTAGATTATGTTATAAGAATTTACATATTTACTTTCGTCTCTGCGTCATAATGTTTGGAAGTCTGTACTACAAAATACACTTTTATTAATAATAGTTTAAAAAATACTATTAATGTTATTGTTTGTTATTATTTTTATGCACATTTACTTGTGTACAATTGAATTCATACACTACTTTTAAACATACACAACTACATAATCATATATTGTACTTTAAACACAACTACAAAATACAATAATAGTTTTATTATATATGTAATTATATATATATATATATATATATATATATATATATATATATATATATATATATATATATATATATATATATATATATATATATATATATATATATATATATATATATATATATATATATATATATATATATATATATATATATATATATATATATATATATATATATATTTATATATATAATTCTCTCATTTTATTAATTAAGTTGTCTTTCTTTTGTTAATTTTTAGTTTACTAATTTTTTATTTTAAATAAATTTTTATATTGCCTAAAATAAATTTGTTTTATTTTTTAAGTTTGTTTTATATTTTAATGGTTCTTTTTTTATATTAAAAAAAGCTTGCAAATACCTAGTGTTAACGTTAACAATAAATATAATCGAAATTGGAATTAATATACATATTTTGAAATAGTCGCCGAAACGAAAGAAAACCTTTCGATTCCTTTAAAAATATGTACACAAAAAACTTTGCTTTGTGATATAAATAACAAATGGAAGTACCTCTAAATTTAAGTATGTATATGATAACAATTCTGACAAGATAAAACAAAATGTCTTTTGCAGAAAATATGGCAAAATTGAATATGATGTCTTTACTGATTGATCTACTGCAATAATAATTAGTCTAAATATTAATTTATCTATTATCGACCTTAATTCTAATTCGAATATACTTCCAAACGATAATAATATTTTTAATATCTATAAAAAAATCCATAAATATGAACTACATCTGGAACAAAGTAGCTCTAATTAAGTTAGTAATTTGAAGTAGTTACTATATTGAAATTATCGTAATAAGGTTTTTTTTTATTACTTTAAAAAAATATTTTTTGTGTTACTTTTTACAATTAGTTGTTTTTAAAAATTGTTTAAACTCATAATTGCCACCATTATTTAATATGCTTAAATATTTAAATTAATAATTATATTTATCTAGTTTAAATTGAAATTCACACTCCAACGAAATAGTATTAATATGGCAAACTTTATGACTCGTAATCTGAAAGTTATAAAGTTTGCCATATCTTTGGCAGTTTTTGTTTTTATAAGAAACTGATTTGTCTTAACTAAAGTTTAAACATAGAAACAACTTAAAATGAAATGAACATAGTTGATTTTAGACAATGTTAATTTTTTCATTCGGTTTAAATTGAAAGTTTTTAATTTTGTTTTTGTTTATTAGAATCTTTAGATGTTAATTTATAAAATTATAAAACTATAATTTTAGCAGTAAAATTTCAAGGAAGAAAATGCTCAAAAACTGTTTTTATTATGGAACAATGTTGAATTAACATTTTTTATTTTTTGCTTCATAAATAAAAAATGTTAAACCAATATTGTTTCCTTTTTTAGTATTTTATACCTTGAAAAAGTAATTTTAAAATATGATAATTTTATAATTTTATTGACAAACATCTTTAATATCCACAATATTATTTCACCCCGGACTTTAAAACGTTTAATTTTAACTGAATGAAAAAATGTCAATCAGTTTCAAATTAACTATGTTTTAAATTAAAATTAATTATAGAGAATATAAACCTGTATATATCATAATAGTGAACGTACATCGACATCTTATATAAACTAAATAGGCTTAAGCGAAAAGTAAAATCTGTAAAAAATATTTACATATATTTTTGAATATTTTATGATGGTAACGATCTTAAGGTTGTTATGATCTTAATATGATAAAATAATTTTAACAAAATCTGAAATTTATAACGTATGAAACAACCCCTATAAATTAAGTTGTACTTATTACTTTGTTGTTGTTGATTTTTTTTAATTCATCCACCAAAAAAACTTTTAGTTTAAAAAAATGACCGCCTTGCATAAAAATATTGTAAAAAATACAGTTTTTGTCTTTTCCACTACACACACACAAAAAAAACTATATTTTCTATTACAGTATTTTTTATTTTTACCCTGCCGACACTTGGGAGTGGCATTATAAAAATATACTTTGGCTTACAAAGCCATCCATTGGCTTGGTTTCTTCTGAAAAAAAAACTTATAAAAGAATAAAAAATCAGAGGGAAAAAACTCAACAACAGCAAAATATGAGAAAAATTACACAGCAAACCATGTATATATATATATATATATATATATATATATATATATATATATATATATATATATATATATATATATATATATATATATATATATATATATATATATATATATATACTAAATAAAAATTTAACGGAAAAAAGACGTAACAAACGTAGTAAAAAGAATTGAGTAAAAATAAATGAATAATCAAAAAAATGAATAGAACTAAATGTCCTGCAATGGAAAGGAAACACAAAAAAATTGCAACGACCCTAACACACTCAATACTATGTTTGTATATACACAAAGTTAGAACAAACGACAACGTTTTAAATAAGTTGAAAAGTTACAGTCGGTCTATCCCGTCTATATAATACCCTTCACTACATTTCTGATTTTATTTCGTTGCTACGAAGAAAATTAACGGCACTAGTATATGTAGGAGTAATAGGAAATTATGGAGCTACCCTTGTAAAATTTTGAATATCAATTCAAAATGCTTATATTTCAAAGTACATGTGAGAATTTTCTACTTTAAATTGATATACGGATGTAGGAGTTGTAAGGCAGCTATAAGAAATAATGAACCGGTTCCAATATAATTTGGCATGTCGTTTTAGAATATGAAAAGACTATTTCTGACAAATTTCGTTAAAAATTATTATATTTGCTACTTTCTTGAATCTAAAACCATGAACCCATCTTTCTCAACTTCAATAGAATTTTAATTGCGATTTGCATTTGTTCATATCTAATCAGCCTTAAGGACTAATGGACGAACAAATAACGGTAAATCTGAGTCGAATCTTATACTTAAAATTAACGGAATACAGAATGCCTAATGACCAACCTATAATGGCGTAGGGTATAAATGAAATCATAATAAGAAATTCTAAGGAAGTCTTTAGTTGTCATAGCAAAAAATATTTAATAAATACAAAACTATATATTTTAAGTACCTATATACCTATTCGAATTAACCGAATATAGCATTCTATTATATTCTTCCTTTTGCTCTTAGTTCGTCTTTAACCAACGATAAACCTGTAAATACTAAAGCAACCTTTTAATTGCATGTACTTTTATATGTGTTAAGAGGAGCCAACCAAGTTTTAGTTATTTGGTTGGTTGGCAGAATGGATGGCTGAATGAACATACTAGCGGCCATAGACCAAATGGTCAGACAAATAAAAAAAGGAAAAAAGAAGAACTAATAAAATCGCGCAATACTATTACAACTCAACCATCCTTATTTTAGATGAGAGTAAAAATGAGTGTATTTAATTTCTTTCCTCTACTTTTATTTTAAATAACATTAATACGGATAACAAAACAAATCTTCGGTTGAAACGTACTCTAATGAAAAAAGTTGGAAATTTATATGATCACACTAAGAAAAAAATTCTATTACATATACTATTTTCCAGGGTTACATACATACACATTTAGACGCGTCCACAAAAAGTCGTTGTGAGTCAACTATAACACGTCTTATGTTATGTGCCTGTTTAGCCATTATAGCCAACCAGAATTGTATAAACTATGTTTAACAAACAACAAAGATAGAATGAAACCTTTGAAATTTTTACAAGAAACCAAATACAAAAATGCATATCTATACATTTTAACTAAAATATTTTATATAATTTCTATCTTTTTTATGTCATTTAGTTTTTCCATATGTTTTTCCTAATTTAAATCTAAAGGGCGTTTACAATTTAATTTTTTCAAAATAAAACATTTCTTTCAATTTATTTTCTAAATCACATTAAAGAATTAAATTCAATAATAATAATAATAAAGAATATATACAGATTTAAGTATCTCCAGAGTCTCATTTAGAAAATCAGTATTATAAACAAAATCAATATTCAAAAATCCAAATACCAACTATGCACACCCCAAAATAATGTAAAATATAGACAATTCAGCATTGTTTCACAACAATTTTTTAAAATTCATGGAAGAAAATTCTCAAAAATTTAATTCAAAGTGAAACAAAGTTGAATTTACATTTTGTTCTATGTAGCTTTATTTAACACATATTCAGTTTTGATTCTTTTCATAGCTAAAAAAAACTTAGATCATTGTTTTCCAATAAATCCATTTTTGAGAATTTTCTTAATTTTAAAAATTATTAAACCACAAACTTTAAAACGTTTAATTTAAACTGAATGAAAAAAACTCAAAAAACTATGTTCAACTATGATTTTGCTTCCAGTTATTCTTTTCTGTGTGCACAAATAATTAGTTTATTATTTTTAAACAATTTGACATATTTCATCATTTCCGAATATCACTTTTAAGTACAAATGCTTCATATTTACGCTGGTATTTTAATAATATTTTGTTAAAATAAGATAAATTGTTAAAACAAATTTCAATGTCAGTTCCATAATTATTCACAGACAGACACCATCATTTTCCAATACATAAAGTTAGAATATCAAATTAACAATTAACATATTAATTTTTACATTGAATCTACCACACTGTGAAAAAAATATTGTAAAATATTTGACCACAATCATAAACATAATAACATACACATCTGAACATAAATCTTAATTATTTAAATTGTTAGTTAATTTCATTAAATTATTTGATTCACTTTTACTTTTATTACGACGTTTGCGTTCTGATTAAAAATGTTATAAAAGTACATGTTGCTTAATCTTTATCTGACAACGTGCATATACAGTCAGCGATGAACATGGTTACATACTCCCCCCTCCCCCAAATATACACACACGCACATATGTAATGACAAATTTTGAAAATTTAAAAATTTTCAAGTTTAAAAAACTTTAAATACAATAAAAAAAAACAATATTGTCTAGTCATATATGTTATGATGTTTTGTTTTGTTTTATTTTTTATATATATATTTTTTTATTTATTTAAGATAAAACTTTTACCAAATTGAAATACTTAAACATGATAATTGTGTCAAATTACAAATTCCTGCTGAGTAATTATGTGGAACATTTTCGACTACAAATTATTACATGTTAAAGTATATAAAAGTATTTTTGCCTGTGTGTTTATGTATGTGTGTATATATTTTAAGGTAGAATTACAATAAAATGTTGAAAACTTTAAAGAATGTACCCTTAAAAAATCTTTTTCGTAAACTTTAATTGTTGACAAAATAACAAAAAGTGGAATGAAATTGTTCGAACAAATATCATACACATGTCGATACACAAAATGACACAAAAAGCAAAAAAAAAAAAAAAAAAACAGAAAACAATAAAAATTTTTACGATTTATGCATTTTTTTCTTGTCATTTATTTGTAGTACAAAAAAACATATTGGACTAAAGTGCAGTTTATTTGTATGTACGTACGTAAGCAAGTAGAGCGGTTCTGATGGCAGGGGTAAAAAGATTTGCTATTCCCCTAATGTTCATGAAATATAGAAAAAGAAAAAAACCATATATATATATATATATATATATATATATATATATATATATATATATATATATATATATATATATATATATATATATATATATATATATATATATATATATATATATATATATATATATATATATATATATACATATATATATATAAACCCTGCTATCTTTCATATTCACTAAAAATTTCAGAACTTCGAACGATTTTTAATAAAATTACAACAGAAATATATTCTATATGACACAATAAACTAGGAAATTGAATACTTAATTCGAGATCAATAAAATATGTTTATGCATTTTTCGATTTATTTTGGAAAATCGTTCAGAACTTCCAACGATTTTTAATAAAATTACAACAGAAATATATTCTATATGACACAATAATCTAGGAAATTTAATACTTAATTCGAGATCAATAAAATATGTTTATGTATTTTTATACACAGTTAATTTCATAGATATAATTTCCTTTAATTTTAAAATTAGATTTAAAGTTTCTATATACAAATAAAATATATATTCAGTAAATATATCGATAGTGTGTTTAAGAAAACATTATTATTATTTTTTTATTTTTTTGGAAGTAACATAAATTTTTTATAACAATTAAATTTTATGAATATCTATTATAGGGAGCCCTTTGGTCAGTCTCGTCTGATTAATTGTTATTATATTATTATTTCAAAAAAAATGTAAAAAATACATTTTTATGGCCTTAACGAAACTCCCACAAATTATTTCCAACCAAAAATCGCTAGCAACAGCAAGTTTTTAGTTTAAGTTTACGTTCGATTTCTTTTTTAATGTTTTTCTTTTTTACATTTAATTAAATGTTAATTTTGTTTTGTAACATTTTTTTGCATTCAGTTTGAAATGATTTTTGTTCAAAATGCATAGGATACATCTTTATCTATGTATATTATAAAATAAAAAATATATCTAAAACAATATTTTCATTATTTTGAAACTAAACAATTAATATTATATTTTTTACCAAATTTATGTAAAAATAAAAACAAATTGTGCTTGTGTGTTCGTCCTTGTGCGTATATGTTCGCCTTGTGTGATTGTGAACTTTTTATAGCTTTTTATGCACAAAAGCGCCATGCAACAAATGCAACAGCAAATACCCCGTACTGGTTTGGGTCCTACAGGTACCAGTGGTATAGGAGGAGAATCTAAACCACACCAGTGTCAGCAATGTATGAAGAGTTTTTCTAGTAATCATCAACTTGTGCAACATATAAGAGTCCACACTGGAGAAAAACCATACAAATGTTCATATTGTGATCGTAGATTTAAACAATTATCACATGTCCAACAGCATACTCGTTTACATACAGGTGAGTACATTAATTAATTAAAAAAATTTTACTCAATATAATTACGACTCCCTAACCTCCGAATTAAATATTTATTACGATTAAATATTATAAAATTATACTTGGTGTTGATTTTATAGGGTTTTCTAATTAGTTTTATGTAGCGATTTTTTTAAGATTTTTTATGAGTTTCTGAAATTATTATTTTACACCATTCGAAAATACAAATTAATTTATTTTCATAAATAATCACATATTAGGGTCTATATTTAAAGCAACAATTTTGCCATCACCTATATAATTATTTTAACTACTTTGGTTTTTAATTGACCTCCAATTCAATATAATTAATTTTAATCACCATTAACACAATTGAATTGCCATTTAAAAAGAACAACAACAACAAAAAATATACATGAACCGAGTTACTGACGTTTATACTCATCAATGTTCAATATGAACGAATCCGTTTTAATGCAACAGTGTCTCTTTGGGTATTATAAAAACATTATTATACCATTTAAATCCCCAACCAATAAACTGAACCCTTTAATAGCAAGAAGTAAGAAATGTATATTCGGCTATGCCGAATCGTCAATGCCCTCCACAACAAATACGTGTGAGGTAAATACATTATGTTTCCTACATACACTGAGTATGCATCGATTTATATCTCCTTATCTTTGTTTAATAAATCAATTTTGCTAGTTTTAAATGGGAAACTCCTCAGAACAACAAAAAATATTAAGGCCTAATTTCTTTGAACTCGGTCAATTAACGTGGATGTGAGCATTACAACAACAGACAGACGAAAGGGCATAGTTAAATTAACTCAGATTTCGATTTGATGCAGGAATATGTATACATATGGTCTTAGGTGATTCCTTATTAGCGTTACGTATGGAATAACCAAGTTAAATTACCTTTTTCATCATTCGTGTTGGTGGAGGGTAAAAAAAAGGAAATAAAAAAAATAAACAGAATTTGAGATGAAGTAATGTCCTTAGTTAAAATACAAGTACATAAATACAGTGTCAAGCAAACATAATCAAACAGTAGCATGAATTTTCTGTGAATTAATTTTAAATAAATTATTAACTTTTTCATATTTAAATTAAAAAAAATATATATAAAAAATTATTCATTTTTTTTTCAAATTTTATGTTGCCTTTTTAATTCGTAAATTCTGTGCCTTTAAATACATATTTTGGTAGTTTTGTTAAGTGTATTTTGTTTGATACTGTAAGTGAAATAAGTTTAAAATATGTTCGTGTGTGACATTGTCAGACTGCTGATTTTGTTGTTTTTATTTCGCTAAAATGTTCTCAGCCTTGTTAGCATTACGTGCCCCAATGAAAAAAATGGTTTTTAATCGCTATTAATAAACTGTTTTTTACGCGTTGTACCTTTAATACAAACATTTAAATTTGCAAAAGTATCATGAAAGGAAATTAACAATGCATAAGGCCGTCTAAAATGCCTTTATAGCTTTTTACAATTAATAGTTTTTAATAAAAGTATGAGCATATAAATATGTAAATTCGTAAAATAAAAATTTTCACGCAAAAGCACCCATATACACTTGCTTAATAACCAACACTCGTGTTGAGCAGCTTAAATTAGTTTATTTTTCATAAAATATCTTATTGATTTTTTCTATATTTTATATTTCTGTCTCATATCATAAATGAAATATGCGACTTTTTAAAAAATAAAATCTAACAATGAAACCTCAAACACTGGAAAGCTTCAGACCTGTAATGCAAGTCAATTCGAAAACACCTCTGCTATAACAAAGATAAAAATTTATTTAACTAATATGCAACTGTTCAAATGTTACATTATTAATTAAAAGAAATTAGAACCATTGTGCGATATATATATATATATTATATAAACTTATTTTACCAACCTACAAAATTTAAAATTTCACATTTAAATGGGCCTAGAAAATGATTGCCTTAAAGGATTCTTGTTGTTAAAAAGTAGGAATCTATATGAGTGTAGATTATTGACATCAAGTGTTGGTATAACTGTTGATGCTGACAAGAACAAGGAAAATGATATTTGCTATGCTAAATATGTTACTCATCAGTTGCTATTTTGCACTAGAACATCTATTTAAAAGAAAAATAAATGGTGCCAAACAAATAAAATTATCACTTGGACAAATTATAAACAGTAGTAGAAATATATAAAAACCATAAGGTCTTTAACTTTTAATTTTAGACAAAAAATATTTATATCATAAATTAATATTTAAAAAAAATTGGCGAGTCACTTAAATGACACTGTGTTAGATGATTACAATTATTTCAAAACAACTGTTTTTTTTTAATTTTCATACCTTTTTAATATAATTTTATATTCATTATTTTAATTGGATTTCGTGAATCCTTAATATGAAAAATGTGAAAAATAGATAATGTAGAGAAATATTTTGATAAAAATTTATTTGGCCAAAGAAAAGGTCAATGCAACAATCAATTTTCTACGTACAAACACAAACAGTTTGTCAAATATATGTTGGCAAAATATAAAGTACGAGAAATTTTACCTTTACTTAAGAATTCCAAAAAATTCTTTAATTATATTTTTATGTACATACATATTACAACAGAAACAATGAAGTAAGAAATTTATTTATTTTGATAAGTGTCAATTAAATGTTTACAAAAATATGAACACAATAAAAATATAAAAAATTTCGATAAATTTTTACGAATTTGATAATTAAAGTATATTTTTTGGAATTCATAAAAGTAACATTTTCTTTATTTTTCATAATTGAAAATATATTTGACAAACTGTATATTTAGCGTTGCGTAATATTGTCAGGGCAGTTGGAAATGATGTATTGTGGTTGGACCGTAATTTTTCCTACATACCCACACAAAAATACTACAAATATAAATAAAAATAAAATGACGAAATAAAGAAATTTTATTAAGTGTCCTCAACCCTTTTGTGGTTAAAAAAAAAAGAAAAAACAATTTTCACCGTTTTTCTAACAATTCCCAAAACAAAGACAATAAACGTACCAGCATAGAAAAAAAATAAATAAAAACACAAAAACTCGTTACAAAGTAATCGCCAAATACAGCCACTTAAGTTAAGGACTTTAAAAGCAAAAAAGTATTATTCAAAAACAAATAAAAAAAGTACTAAAACAATTTGATTTAAAGCTTATATTTTTTGAATTTCGTAAATTAAAAAAGAAATCTTTAATGCTTGAATTTAGTTAAAATTTAATAGTGGGAAAATGTTCGTTTTAAATTTTTAAAATTTTAAGTATAGAACAAGCGCATCTAAGAAATAAAATCCAGCCTGAAGTGCAAGGTAAGGGGAAAGCAAAAACTTACTCATCTTTTAATAAAAGAAGCAAGGACGGTAGATTTTTACCATTTTTTGGAGCAATTTATTATTATATTAAACAAGAAGAAAGTTAAAGTTGGTCAAGTCCATCTACGAAATACCCTCCTTCATATTATGGTTTATAAATGGTACTTATAATAAGTTACGGAACAAACCTCGTCAAATTTGAACGTTGAACGTACCACTTAAAATTTTATGAGTAATAGAACCACATTCCGGGAGGATATTCTTAACCGATATTGGGAATACAATAAAATCAGAAATAATAATTTGAGATTATTTCATCGTTTTATAACTGTAAATTATACTAAAGTACACATATATAAATGGTAAATATTTACATTTCCCTCTGGATTATACGATTTAGCCATTGATATTATAGTGAAAGAGTAATAACTTGTATATATCTTAATATTATCACCATAAAGTATATTGTAGGGAGAACGATGTGTTTCAGATTTATGTAGGTATCTGACATTGTAGCCTAACCCTCAACGTGTGATTGCAATGCGCTCAAAATACTCCCATATTATTGTTCAAGGATGTAGGTAGCAATTCGGAATTTACTTTATGTTAATACAAGATACCCTCTTGCTTAGGGATTTGGAGCTATATAATCATGTGACACTCTGTTGGTAACTTCTTTTCAAATCGCAATCAGCACGAATCTCCACCAAGGGTCTGACTACAGCCAGTGTAAAATGGCGGGACCGAGTAAGTGTATTTGAGTCTCTTGTGTAATCTCCTACTATCTGTACCTCCAATTGATCACATTAGAAAGATCCGTTGCAGGATCTGTTATTCCATATATAAAGCTTTTGACGAACGTTAAGCCACGTGGGAATCGCACTCTAAAATGGGTGTGAAAAGCTACAATGCGTTCAAACACGTTAACGCCAGAAAGCTAGACAAGAGAACAATAATTAACTTCTGAAAACTCGTTTAACAAACATGTTGCTTTTCGACCAAAACAATGAGATTTATAATTTAAAATATTAAAAAATATATAACAAAACTAGTTCTTAATTCATTAATTTATTTGCAACATTAATCAGGAATTGATACATTTTTCTTTTTGTACTTTTAAATTAGAAACCTCTCGCAACAACTGTGAGACGGCCAAAGGCACACAATTTTTAAATTTTAAAAGGCACATGTCCTTGAAATTTTCAAATAATTCTAATAACCCGTTTTTTATTATTTTTTCCATCACACATTTGTGTAAGTGTAACATTATACCGCAGCATCCGTTGGTAAAAAAGTAGTAATAATAAAAATATATTTTTAATTATAAAAACGCTGAAAAAGAGACAAAAGGGTTTATTTATTGAACTTAGGTAAGGGTTGTTAATTTCTGCTTTACATGTTATATATTTTTTTCTAACATTTCAAGTTTTTTTGCCCAAAAAAATAATATTTTTCTTTATTATAAATCTTTAAGAAATCTGAATCCTTTTTTGTTTTTCTTGTTTTTGATTAATTTCTTTAAAAGTATTTTCATTCAGGTGTGAAAATGATTTCCTTTTTAATGTACAATTTACAATTTTTTGAATGAAGCTAATGATGTTGAAAAATATTACTATTTTTTCGTGTTTGTATCAAATTATTTTTACGTTTTTTTTCTTTCATTACAATTAATATATCTACAATTCCTAATTTTTCATACAAATTTAACATATTTTTTTTTGCCTTGAAAAGTAAAAAAAAAATATATTAATGAAAGCAGAAGTTGGGCAAAATTATAAATGTCGCGACAGTAAAGCACTTTAGTATTATTTGATTATATTTTAACTTTTGTTACAATTATACTTAAAATCGTCATTACCATCAGTTGTTGTAAAAATGAAATTAAAAAACGCAGAAAAATATCAAAATAGAAAGAAATAGTAAAAATATAATTATGAAGATTTTTTCTGTTTTTTTTTCCATTTTTAATCAACAGAAAGTCAACAAATATCTTTATGTTGTTCTAAAGTAAACAGTGGCATTTAATGGATGGGTAGAGAAATAGGGTATGACATTGCAAATTACTATATAATATTTATTCTCTAAAATTATTAATATTGTGTATATATAAAATTAAATTTGAAACCAGTTTTTAGAAATTTATGCACTGTAAAGGGATTCTCGGTAATGGGTCTATATAACAGCAACGTTCATGTGCGGACTGTTCTCCGGCATGTTTATTTGGTCTGTAACATATTTCTATGTGTTTTTGTTAAACAAATTTTGGTCAATCACCATTGACCACTCTAATAATATGTGCCAAATTTCATCCAGATATCTCATAAATTGTGACCTGCAAAATGTTCATAAAATTTACATGAACAGACAGACATGATGAAAACGACTCAGAGAATTATTCTGTGCTGATCGGTATACTTAAAAGTCTGTATAACACAATTTTTCCTGAATGCTACAAATATCAACACAATCGCATAATACTTATGTTGTAGTAGCCAAATGTTCGAAATAGAGCACAAAGCTCAATTAAATTAACGAATATCTAAAAAACTATTACAGCAAAAACATTAAAATCACCAAGAATTTGGTCCCAATAACTTTCTCAGAGAAAAGTTTTACTTGACAAACTGATAGCATCAGGGAGAGAGGTACCCCCAAACAAAGCCAAATTAAGTAAGCAAATATCTAAAGAACTTTTATAGCGAATCTTTATCATGTTCTATTGTACAAAATATCGGACGTTTAGGGAAAGATGTACCCCCCACACAAAGCCAATATTAAAAATGCAAGCGTTTTAAAATTTGGTCCCAATCACTTCCTAAAGGAACACGGACAAAATGTAGGACGAAAAAGGTAAGGGGGAAAGGTAAACAAATACAAACCAATTTTAATGATCAAATATCTAAAGGGCTATGGCTGCGTGAGTTTAAAAATTTGGTCCCAAGAAGGGATGGGAGCAGAGGGAAAATTACCCTCTGGACCTATCCGATCTGTTTCAGTGAGAATTTTTTGAACTTGGTACCAAACACTTTCTCAATTTTATTAAAAAAAAAACTATTTTATTAAAAAAACTTTTATGTTTAAACAGGAGTGAAACATCTGTGGCCTTAGCTGCAGGCAGTTTGTAGGATTTGCCTTTCATGGTGACGAATGCCAAACCTGGCCAAAAATAAGTGGACACATTATGAGTGTCTTATGAATGGAAGCAGTCCTTCTTGTAAACACTTCTGTATGCAAATTTCGATATTTATAGAGCCCGTGACAATTGCTTTTTGCGCAACTGCATGTTGCTTGCCATACCTTTAAGCATCAGCAACATAAAATGTTTGACCAGGAAGTTGCGAAAAATCTACCAGAACATATGTTTCGTAATTCATTATGCAGCATAAATAGTTTTAGAAAACTTGACTGCTCTGTTTTTGGCTTCTAAGTTCCTGTCAGCTTCCAAATTTCTAGCACTGAGCCCTCTTAAAAATAATTTATATTTTCGAACATCATGTGGATCATTCCTTCTACCTGAACCAGGTTTTCTAAAAATGGACAAGTTTTCCCGGTATTGTTTAATAAGATTGGAAACAGTTTGACGGCAAACCTTTGAATGCTGGGCCAACTTTGGGTTTGCTTAAAAAATTTAATAATTTTAGTATGCACATTTTTCTGGTCGCTCATTTTAATCAGATAAACAATAAATTCATTTATTTTTTATTTTCGTCTATAAAGCAAAATTGTAACTAAATAAATGTAGAATCAACGATATTTTAGTTAATTTCACATTAATTTTTGTGTGTATGTGTATTGAATTGTAAGTGAATAACATTTATTATATTTAAACTCTCATTTACATTTTCCTTAGTATTTATTTTGTAGAGTTGGAGTTGGAATGGAGAAAAAATAACGCTATATAAATACCTGACTAACTAACGGCCTGTAATGGAGTTTAATTTGAACACACGCTTAATTAAATCTTCACGTTGAAAACTTTTAATGCATTTGCAATTTACACTTAACTTTTTGCAAATCTACTTAACATCCTTGTTGTATTTTCTTTTTTTCACTCTTTTTTATTTTGTTTCTTACCATGAAATAGCACAGAAAAATTAAATAACAATTATGTACATATACAACAACGTTGGCATTAAACGTGGCCACTAATTGAAAGACGGACCGAAATTACCATCGTATAATATTAAAATTAGAACACACCGTTTTCTATCAATTTCACCAAAATTAAATAAAAACGGTTTTATTTAAGTTTTTAAATTGTAACACTTAACTGTTTCCTTTAGAATAAATTTAGTAGGAAAAATCGGAAATGTTTGAAATTTATTAAATGCAAATTGAAAAGTTTTTGTAAATGGTGTATTTAATCGTTTACACTTTTTAAGATAGAAAAAAAACTTTTATAAATGACTCCACATTAAAGATTTAAGAAATAAAGTGAAGAATACTCTTGCGACCACAGTAAAGAAAGGACGATGAAGTAAATTTCGTATTGCAGTGAAAAGGTGACCAAAACAGATATAATTGATACATTTTAACTGGAAGAACTTACAACTAAATATCATACAATTATTACACACACACAAAAAACACAGTTGTTTTTAAATTGACTAAAATTGTTCATTCAGTTAAAATTAAACGTTTTAAGGTTTAGGATGAAATAATACTGTTACATATTAAATGCTTTTCATATTAATTTCTTAAATTATACAACGAAAAATTTTAATAAAATTTCAAAGAAAAAATGCAAATAAACCTTCACAGAAAAAATTTTTATTCAACATTGTTTGACAATAAATCCTATTTTTTCGGAATAAAATTGAAATTTTACTGCTTAAAAGTCATTTAAAAAAAATAATTTTATAAATTAATATCGAAAGATTCTAATATGAACAATATTATATCATCACAAACTTAACAGTAAACAGTTAATTTAAGCTGAATAAAAGAAAGTTTACGTTGTCTAAAACAACTATATTTAATATTGATTTTACTTCAAGTTTTTTATGTGTGTGCAAATGTTATTTAAATAAAAATATTTTTAGCAATAACATTATTACTTTTTTGTGGAAATAATTCTGTAACTTGGAAAAAACATAATATTTTTAATGAAATTGACATTCTTGAGGTCAGTAAATTGATTTGAAAATTCTGAGTGGGTTCGGCGATTGGGGTGAACCTAAAGTTTGGTCGCCTCGATTATTAACATATTAAAAAAATGATTACAAATAATGTAGCCACATAGTCATTATTATTCTCTACAAATGACGCTAATTGGACTGGAAAATTTTAAACTTAAGAGATAAAGAAGAGAGACAAGACTAAAGTTAAATTTTGAATTGTTTTCACACATAATTTTTGCGCAAAACCCATATAACTAAGTGGGTCTAAAATTTCATATAAAATGAATAAACATTTTTTTCAAAAATTTGTTACTATGCATTTTTAAAAACAATTTGGCTTTTATCTATAAGAACTTTAGCCGCTAGCCTCATTAGAATTTAATTTAAAAACAAAGATTTTTTGAACTAATAAAATTTTAAATAAATGAAAAAGCAACATAAGCTATAACAAATTTCGATAGGGCCAGAGGGAGTGGTATCCCCCATACAAAGCAAATATTGATTATCAAATACCTCAAGAAATGTAACACCGAGAGTTCTCAAATTTGGACTTAATCGCATCTTAAAGAATCTGTTTCTGCAGATAAAATGTTAATTATTGAATATTCAACGAACTACTACAACGAGTGATTTTAAATTTCGTACCGATTACTTTCTCCAAGAATTGTTTTATTGGACAAAATTAAGCACAGATAGGATGAGGGGGAGAGGAAGCAAAAGATATTGGACGATTAGCAGAGCAATTATGAACTATCTATTATTTTTAGAATTATGATAGCTAATGTTTCAAAATTTAGTTCCAATCACTTTTTCAAAGAATCGCTGTGTTAAAAAAAATATAGATCAAATGGAATTATGGTAATGTCTATATAACTTTTGCAGTTAGCGCCAATAATGTTTTCATACAAATAAATAAGGATAGCCGACCTTATAAATACCAACTATTAATTATCAAATATTGTCACCTTCCTATGAAAAGGAAAATTTTATATAGGGTCAGGGGAATTTGGCAAAATCCCCGTTGCATGATTTTTTTAATACTGGGTGGAAGCTCTTTCAAAATAATATCCCATTTTATCTTATTCACATAGATGTTTGTAGATATCTCATGCTTGTATATATTCATTTGATATCTGCAGATAAATTTTTTAATGTTAATGATAGATAGTATGGCATATAGTATGTAGCCATCCTTTTGGAGTTAAGAGGTCAGCGCTTACAAATTTTTAATTAAAATAAATTTGTAAATGTGGGTTCAATCTACGGTCCACTGTTATTAATAACAATAGATTTGTGGTTTCAACAATGCTAAAAAATACCAATAAATTGGAAATACTATGTTGGCACAGTAAAAACAATTCCGTCATGTTGACAATATTTTTTTATTATAATAAATACATTTTTTATTATAATTTTGTCCCTTTTTTATATTTTGGATTTTCTAAAAAAACTTCACGAAATTTTATTAATTGTTTAAAAGGACATATCAATAAGATTTTATATAAATTATGGATGAAAAAACTTAAAATTAAGAACGATGGAATCTTAAAAATTAATAAACGATACTTTGGAAATCGAAATAGTGATAAATTAAAAAAAAAAAAAAAACCCTAGTTGTGGGTTAACATTCAAGGTTATTTCAATATAAACGGGAAGGAGTACAAATTCATAATTTTAAACCTATGAATTAAACCTATGGCGACTTTTGTACCGATAGAGATAATTAATGAAAAATAATCAATTTATAAATTATATATACTTCTGTTATGAATTGAATGAAACCTATAAGCATTTTCTAATTAAATAATAAAGCGGAAAAATATATAATAAAAAATTCTTTTAAAAATACTTTTAAAACAGATTATTTATATAATAACATATATTTGTATATATAAATACATGTCTAATTGCGAAGTAAACCTATCAAACCATCTAAGCATATTATAATTTAAGAATATTTTATTAATAATTTTTTTGCTTCAACAGGAGAACGACCCTACAAGTGTCATTTGCCTGATTGTGGTCGGGCTTTCATACAATTATCTAATTTACAACAACATTTGCGCAACCACGACGCACAAGTAGAAAGAGCAAAAAATCGTCCATTTCACTGCAATATTTGCGGTAAAGGATTTGCCACTGAATCCAGTTTAAGAACACATACCTCGAAGGTTGGTTTATTTTTTATATTCAATATTGAATTAAGCTAAACAAACTTTTAACTGAACATTTATATATAAATTAAAATTTTATCAATTTGACAAAAAAATAGGAATTACAATTACACCTCGGTGTCTTGCAACAACATGCGGCATTGATTGGTGGACCCAATGCTACATCTTGTCCCATTTGTCATAAATTATTTTTGGGAACAGATGCACTAATGGAGCACATGAAACATGTACATAAAGAAAAACCATCTCAATCCAATAATAGTAAGTTTTTTTATTATTTTAAAATTATAAAATCAAAATTTTTTATAACGACTCAAAAATAGAATTAAAAAATAACACTTTATATTTATATTCATTTAGATCCCTTTGCTGAGAGTTTATGTGGATCAGCTGGCAACAATTTAAGTAATGCTGGTAGTACAAGCTGCTTACAGTCTTCAGGAGCTTCCTCATCAAATGATCCCTATTCGGCGAAACGGCGTACAGCGAATCATCCTTGTCCCGTATGTGGAAAACATTACGTTAATGAAGGCTCATTGCGAAAACATTTAGCCTGCCATGCTGAAACATCACAATTAACGAATAGTTTAAGAATGTGGCCATGTTCTGTTTGTCAAGCAGTTTTCACCTATGAAAATGGTAGGTAAAAAATAAGTGTATTTTCATCGTATATGGGATGTATAGTTATACTTTAAATCCCCAAAATGTTTTTAGAACCCCATTTTTTTTGGGGGGATGATGAAATATACTATCATGTTATATGATCAATTAACATGATAGTATATTTCATAATCCCCCCTATTTGATATATTTCATTTTAAAAACACTTCTTAAACCTACTCAATCTTAAGGTCTTCTAACACATATGGAACACATGCGAATGGATCCGAAACATCAGTTTGCTGCCCAATATGTTTTATCAAGGGCAGCAGCCGAAAGGAGAGATCGTGACAATATTTTAGCTGCGACTTTAGCAGCAACATCAGGTACTGGCGGTGGTTTAATGCCGCTATTAGGTGAAGGTAGCGGTGCTGGCGGTGGAGGTTCAAATTCGTTATGTCCCTCACCATCGGCTAATTCCGAATGTTCTTCGAACGGACGTTTATCATCATCAGCTGCATCAGATCCTGGAAGTGGAATTAATTTATTAAACAATAATAATAACAATAATAATACGAATAATAACAATAACAACAATCATGTTAATAACAACAATAACAATTGCAATAACAGTAATAGCAATTTGAGTTTAAGTAATAAACTAAATGATATTCTTCGCACCGGCAATAATGCAAGCCATCCTTTGTGTGCGCCACCACATCCTCATACACATGTACATAATCCCCTTCAAAATCACCCACACCCGATATCTAGTCATGGGTATGGTGGCATATCTGGTGTAGATCACGACTTACAAAATCGAATGAGTTTAATGGCAGCAGCTTCGGCCGCTGCAGCCGCTGTTGCTGCTAGTGCAAACAATACCAACGTTTCTGGACTAGGATCACCTCAAAGATTTGGTGTCGAAAGCACACATACATCAGCTGGAAATGCTGTCGTTCAAGCTGCTGTTGTAAATTTGGCTGCTGCCATGAGATTAAATCATACGACCGGTTCTAGTTCTACACCAGGTGTTACGTCAAGTGACAGCGCTTTAGATTCAAACCTGCAACAAACTCACAACCAAGGCCAGACACAATCAAACGGGTCACAAAATCACCCAAATGGTAGAACCATCTCACCTGTTCATCCGGGTTTACCAACGGATGCCTCGACAGCGGTAATGAACGCTATGCGTGATAGTATGATGCGGAACTCACTGATGGAATCATCATCGCAAGAAGGCACTCATCATCAGCACCAACAGCAATTACAGCAGCAGCAACAACAGCAGCCGTCCAGTCAAACTACATACTCACATACAACCAACTCAAATTTAAGTCAACCGACTGGTCAGCATCATACCCAACAACAGCAACAACAACAACCGGCGCAACATTTACAGCATTTACATCAACCGCAAACCTCGACAGCCAGTGGAAATAGTTCAATGCAACATGCCCATCATCAACACAATCACACGACCAGTAATTCTTTACAAACATCTGCACCTCCTCCATCATCTCATTCACCAGATACTACTCTACATATGCAACAACAAGCCGAAGCCCTATTAAGATCCCACACAGAAGCCGCCTTTAGATTGGCAGCATCAGTCGTTCAGCAACAAACTAACGAAATAAGCAGTAACAATAATAACAACAACAATGATAAAATTGAGCAAAACCAACAACAGCAGTTAAAAAACAATTTAATAGAGGATAATTCACAACAAAAAATCAATTCAAGTCAAAATTCACAGGATATTAGCGAAGTTATACGTCTACAAGAACATCGTCTGGAACAAGCTCTACGTTTGCACAACGATGATAGAACTTTTAATTTCCTTAATACGTCTGCAGTATCTCAACAAACACAACAGCAACAAAATAATACATCCAATCACACCAACACAAACACATCGAATACTACAACACAACCTCTACAACAACATCATCATACAACGTGAAGAAATTTGAAAGTATTTAATGTTTGTTTTTTATATTTTAAACTTAAAACCAACAAAAATTACAACAAAACAACATTATTAATAATTATTTATAAATATATATAATAAAAAATATGTAATGAGTGAGTAAAAAACTATAACTAAACTAGGAAAAGATTAAAAAGAAAAATGAAATGTTATATTAATATTATAACTAAGTAAAGTGTGTATGTATGTATTCAAGAAGTGAGACATTCATTCATTTACTCAAATTTGTTGTTCACACCAACAAAAACAGTACAATTTTCAATATGCAAAAAACAATGAGAGAGAAAACGAATGAATGTTATTACATTCTTTACTGTAAATTAAACATTTATGTAAATATTAACATTACATCTGTAAAGCAAAAAGGCTTCTTTTAATTGTTAGCATTTACCATAAAGTATTGTATATTATGTCATGGTACTACTTTGGCAATTAAAAAAAATATATTTTCAAAACAATCTTACAATACATTTCAACATTTTGTTATTCTAGAATCATTTTCTTTAATTTTATTAAATTTATTTTATAACGGTATATGAAATAAAAATTTATTCAAATTTGTGGAAAAATCTAGAATATTATTTTTAGACAAATGAATTTATCCGAATTTCCAAATGCATTAAAATACTTAAACATATATCTACACAACGATGAAACATGACTTTATACAAAATTACATAGAGAATGTTTAACTTTATTATTAATATTTGATAATATTATATAATATTATCTGAAGTTCTGTCTTATTTAAACAAAATACAATGATCCAGATTTGTCTACATTTCTAATTAAATTTAATGAGCGTAAATCTGACAAAATTTATAAAGATAATATTACACACAGTAAAAAAAAACAAAGTTAAATTATTTATAACAGATATAATTCAACATTGATTCAGTTATGATTTTAATACATACATGTGCATTTAATCATGTTAATTTAATATTGAATATGATGTTGATTAGATAATTATTTGAATTTTTAAACAATTAACATTGTGCAATATTATTTTAAGTATATCAAATGTTGCTCTTAATATATATAATTATATTTCAATGTATATTTTTAACTAAAATCAACATATCTGTTAATTTTAAGACTAGTCATGGAAGATTTCTGCAAAGCTCATTGTGCTTACTGCACATTTCTTACTAATTTTCAAAAAGTAATAAATATTTCATATTATTTACCAAGTTCTTCCTTGAGGCTATTGTATTTTTTCATTTATTGGATTTCTTAAATCAGTTATCTTTAAATCTATACATATGATTTTTAAATATTTTAATAATCAAAAGAATAAGAGCACGATCATACGTAAATACGGTCACTCATTTAAATCTAGCAGCATATGAGCTCCTTTTCGTGTTCTAAACATATTTGAATTGTATCGTATCATATAGAAGTTGGGCACAATTCCTAGTTTCTCTTAACTGTATAATGGTGTATAATATAAAGCATTAGAAATTCGGTACTATGAATGACATTTTCAACATATTTTTAATTATTTACTGTATGAAACTATATATAATGGAATCACAAATTTAATTAAGATCTGAGTGAAATTTAATTTTTAGAATTTTTAAACATCATTTGTTAAAATATATTTTTGTCTAACAAAAGCAAAATTAATAATACGTATATATAACATATTAATATAATTCAAAATTATTAATTAGGAAAATCTAAATTTGAAACAAAGAGGAAAAAAACATAAAATTAGCAAATTTTAATAAAAATAAAACTGGCATAAATAAAATTATATATATATATATATATATATATATATATATATATATATATATATATATATATATATATATATATATATATATATATATATATATATATATATATATATATATATATATATAATTATAATAATATTTTAAGTTCGTTGTATGATTTATTGCTTAAAATGTACTTCTTCAAATTTTCTTTATAAACGACTTTCACGTTTTTTAATTTTGTATTAAAAGAAAAAACTTATGAGGAATGAAAGTAGTTTTTTTTATTTATAAATGAACAGGTTTCTCGACAGTTGAAATTTTTGTATAACTTCATCGAATGTAAGGTAAATTTGAAGAAGAAGAAAAGATTTGAAGAAAAAAAGAGTTTTTAATTTTTTATATAAATATTAATGCAAACAACGAAAATATATATATATATATATATATATATATATATATATATATATATATATATATATATATATATATATATATATATATATATATATATATATATATATATATATATATATATATATATATATATATATATATATATATATATATATATATGTTTGTTGTTTCATTTACACAGTGTATTAACTCAATAAACTGAAATGAAAAAAAAAAAACATAAAAAACCAATTCTAATTTTAGTACTAGATATAACATAATAATAGTAATTAATAATAAATGACAAGAAAAATATATAATCATAAAAATTTTTTATGTAAACGACATTTTCTGTTCTTACTTAACAAGTCATACTTAATAATTCATTGGAAATTTACATCCATTTTTATTAACTTCGGATTTGGTTTTTAACAATAATTTTTTAATTCTCTCGGAACAGGCAGGTTAAAAATTTCCACAAAATATAAAATGGATTTGAAAAATTTAAAGTTTATCCACCACATACATATTTCTAATCTGAATTTTTTTTTATCTTAACATTGGAAAAGCAAACTAGACAATTGCACTCCTTAATCGGTTTTTGCATTTTAAGATACCGGTCCGAGTTGGAATAATTTTAAATTTCGAATTTTAAATTGAAATTATTTTGAAGTTTTAGATGTTTTCATTACGCATCTATATACAGTGTTGTTTGAAAAAAGCTACTTTTTTAAAATATAAAATCATTGAAATCGACATCGACATTTTTGGAAAATTTAAATTTAAAGGCTTTTAACTTTTAATTCCATGAAGATCAAAAAGTAATATATTTATTAAACTAAAAGAGATAGCCTACGTCTTCAACAACAAAATTCATACA
Organism: Cochliomyia hominivorax; assembly: GCA_004302925.2. Lineage (NCBI taxonomy): Eukaryota > Metazoa > Arthropoda > Insecta > Diptera > Calliphoridae > Cochliomyia > Cochliomyia hominivorax. The sequence goes on along the minus strand of PYHX02000312.1, from coordinate 681,102 downwards.
AAAATATCATAGTTCTGTTCAGTGTGCAGAAACCGTTTGCACCACATGTCAATACAGTTAAGGTGAAACTCTTGTATAGGCTAATGTGACGTCATGAGTTGTTCTTGACTGACAAATCGAAGGGAGTGGTCGAAAAGCTTTGTTGAACCATACTGCCAACAGCAAAAAATCATCACAACTGCAGGAGCAACAACAACAGCAGCCACCTCATCTGTCGGCGCTCACACCGATGACTGCAGTCCGAACACCTGAGATGAAATCAATATTAAAGTTTAACTGTAATGGTCTCCAGAGTAAAGTAACTGAGATAATCCGATTCATGAGACATAATATCGTAGAGGCTGTGTTCCAGGAGACGAAACTAACAAGAAATTCCAGTCTGCATAGTTGAAACGGTTACAAGATTCTCCGAAATGACCGCAGTAGAATTTTTGGTGAAGGCATCGCCTTCATAATACACGGTGCAGTATAGAGTTTTTTCCCTCGATTTGACATATTCTAATTTGTCAATTTATAATTGATAATTTTACGAAAGTTATTCGCTTTAATTTAGAAGTTGTCTCAGATATGTGTGTCTATTAACATATTGAAGCGATTTTGCAGGTTTTAAATAGAAAACTTCTCAGGACTAAAGTTAATACTTATATATTAATACTAATATATTTAATATATTTTCGTTTGTATTCACCTTATTAAAACAAATAGAGAAAGACATTCATCAATTGTTGATGCATTATTTTAAAAATTATTTCATGTGGAACAAGTCTGCAGATCTTTTTTTAAAGACATATTTGTGATTTCCGTTCTTATCCAGTCGAATGCATACATTTTTCGTCGTAAAAGCTCCTTTTACCAAAATTAAGCTTTTATAAACACTTTCTGAAATTTTATTAAACACTATAAAAGTAATGACAAAATATAAAGTTACTATAAAATAATTATTGAAGTTTTGGATAGTTTGCAAGTCTTAATATATTTTGCCTTCCATTCAAGTTAAATTCTGGAAAAATACGTTTATAGCAATTTTCTCTATACCATCTCTTCCAACAATCTTTTTGATTCTGTAAGTCTGAAATAAATAATCAATTAAAGTACATGTACCATTATTTCAATGTACTTATTTCGAATTTATGTAACTATTCTCTGAAATTTTTGTTGCAACAATTCTCTGACTTCTTCCTGTCATTATTAATTTATTTCTTTTTTTCACTTATTTATTGTTCAATAGATTTAATAATTAATATTAATACATAAATTTAAAATTATTTTTCTATGTATGTACGTGAATGATTTTTTGCAATAATACTTTTATAACACTTTCACTTTGTCCGCATTTTCACTTTTTTAACGAACGCCACAATAGAACCGAAATTTGTATACAGATTGCAATTTTGATCATCGTCAAATTGAATTGTCATACACCATGGATAATTCAAATTAAATGAAGCGATATTTTTTATATTTCCCTTACCCGCAGCATAACATCTAACAAATAGAGTTGCTTTAAAAAAACGATGAAGTTTTAAATAACAATACCGCTTACATAATTGCTGAATGTGTTTCCTCAAGAATTATTTTTGTAAAGAAATATTGTAGGATGCAAATAAAGGCAATAAAGCTGCAGAATATTCAGTAATATTATCAAAAAACTCACCTCCGAATATGTGAAATTTCATTAAGATATCTCCAATGGTCCAAAAGTTATAGATATATTTATGAGAAAAACGATTACTTAGCAAATTAGCTAATGAGTGAATGGGGACAACCTTACTTAACCTTAAGGGGTATCCTACTAAGTTTTAGGTATAATATATTAATTCAGTATGAGCGATATTTTCACAACTATGATTTAATCACTGTGATTGGCAAATCACTAGTAACTACTGTGACTAAAATTATGAAATAACAGTTGCTAAAATGTCGTTCTTTCATACACAAATTTATTTGGTTTTATTTTGAGACAGAAAAATTACTTAAGGATGATGCTGGACCTGATGGTTAGCCTGTGTCGCCTTTTATAAAGACCTGGAGTTCTTAAAAAGAGGGTGTTGTTGAAATATTTTCGCTGTTGTTGGAGTTTTTTCCGGTTGATACAGCTGTTGCTGAGTTGGCAACCTTTGGCCGATTGGTAGCCAAGTCGTTCGGAACGGAAATCCACTTGTTGTGGACACGTTGAAGAGAAGCAGTTTTCCTTGTTTTTTCAATATGTTGTTTCTTTTTCTTCTGTTTCCCTTTGCAAAGCTGTGACCACTGTCACTGTATTAAAGAACTGTGATTTAAAATTCACTTTCGCTGTGAATGATGTTATTTTACGATCAGAATATCGCTCAACTACTCAAGTTAGTTTATTATATTATATTTATTCTGATATTACCATCACTTTATTTCTCTTTGGAATTAGAGCTTTACATTACTGAATGAAATTTTATTCGAGTAGTTGAAATTTCATTCAACGAAAGCTCGTTTGACTCGTCCTATTTTAGTTTCAATAAATGTCATTTATCCGAATCTATCAATCTATTGAATAATTACGTAAGAATCTTCATATAAAAATGGGTTTCTGAACTGAATTATTAAAATCAGTCATTTACTCTTTCGCTCACGCCTGACAAAGTTTTTATATGAAAAAATATAAAAATGATTAAGCTCTATTTATCCACCCTTAGAAAATAATTGAAATAATATATTTCAAAAAAATAACGGTTTCTTCCACATTATTTTTTTTTTGTGCTTTAATTTTTATTTGATATTCTGTTCAAACAAATTAACTCATTATAGTTGTTTTTTAGTTTTTTTTTTAAGATAGCGCACTTATGTTACCTATAAATTTCTGAGAAAAAATTAATTGTTTTTTCTAAATGCTTTTGTGCTTTACATTTTTATACCCTCCACCACCACAAGTGGTGATGAGGTTATATTAACTTTGTCATTCCGTGTGTAAGTCCAAGAAGGTATCATCTCAGACCCTACTATGTATATATGTTATTGCAAAATCTGAGTCGATTTAGGTATGTCCGTCTATCTGTTGGAAACATTCTCACGCCAAGAATAATTATCCGAATTTAATGAAATTTGGCCACATCGTGTGTTATTGTCCTAAACCGTTTGGTATTTAAAACCAGCTATATCGGTTTATAGTCGGTTTTATTGACCGATATCTGAAACAACCTCAAAATTACGAAAAAGAACTCTTTTAATTTCTTCTAAAAAATGTAATTGGACTTTAGCAAAATATTAATTTTAACATTTAACATTAATTTTTTAAATTATATACTATTATATGCAAAATTTTGATACACCTCAAACTCTGTCTGTCATATGGGCCCCAATTTTTAAGATAATTTACTGAAATTTGTCACATACACTTATTTTGATACAATAATAAATACAAAGAAGACATATTGTTCTGGGATTATTAATTGACTTAGCTCCCATATAAGGTACTTTCCCGGAATATGTTTTGTTGCTTAAAAAACTCTTAAATTTGAAACAATTCTATTGAAATTTGGCACAATTAATTTTTTAACTATTTTAAATATATGTTTTATATATATGCCCATATTTTAATATAGCTCCCATATAACGCCCCTTCCGGGAAAACGGGTTGAATCTCGTAAAACAAATAAATTAAAGGACCAATTCCATTGGAACTCGGTACAATGATTTTAACAATGTTTAATGTTTGTTTTTAATAAGAACAATCTTGGTTCATATTTTGATGTAGCTCCCATATCAGACCCCTCACCGAAAACTGTTTCAGCTTAAAAAACTAACAAATAAAGACACAATTATTTTGCTAACTGTTCTGAAGATATTATATTAATTTGCCCTATATCGGTCCATATTTTCCTATAGCTCCCTTATAACGCGCTTTCCCGGAAAACGGGTTCGAGTTTAGAAAACATTAAAATGAAGATCAATTCCATTGAAAATTAGCACAATAATTTTTCTAACTATAATCAAAATATAAAATAAATATGAACAATCTTGGTCCATATTTTGCTGTAGCTTCCATATAAGACCCATTTGAGCTTATAATAAGCATATTTTATATTTTTATACCCTCCACACTAAAGTGGTGAAGAGAGTATAGTAACTTTGCCGTTCCGTGTGTTACGCCAAAAATGAATTATTTCAGATCCCATAATGTATATATATTCTTGCATCAAATCAAAATTCAGTCGATTTTCGTCAATCTGTCTGCCTACTCACACCCACAAACATTGAAAGAGCTTAATGAAATTTGGCCTAGTAAAAATAAAGCCAGTTCAGTAGAAAAAACTAATTTTATGACTCATTTCTGTGTTATATACTATATGCATTTGTGAGTGTATGTGTGTGTAAATGCATTATCTAACTGAACCCAATAACGTTTCTATAAGTTCTAACGTTTCTTAAGAGGAATCATAACTTAATATTACGGAAAAATTTTCCATACTCTCGATTTATAAATTATAAATTGTGAAAGTTCTTCGCGATATCGAAATCGGTCTATATCTCTTAACATACCGATTTTGCCAAAATTCAATTGTTAATGCCTAAACCAACTCTGACTTCAATTTGTTTCAATATTTTTCAAAAATATGTTGAAAAATTTACACAAAATTTAAAGTGAAAACAAAAATAATTCATTTATTAACTTGTTATAAGACATTTGTTGAAAATAAATAATTAATTGAACTATTAATCCAAATATTACTATTACTTTTCATAAATAAAAAATTCACACTTTAAAAAATTAAATCATCTATAAAATCAGATTCGTTAAATATAATGAAGAATATAAGAAGTCTTCATACATTTCTTTAATAATTTTAGCATTTTTCGCCATTACACGCCTTTTAAAATTATCATTAAGTCCATCTTATTGGTCCAAAGTTCTTGTAACTAAATTTTCAATTGACAGCCATTATATTTTTAGTATTTTTAATTGATCTGTAAAAATGTTTATTTTTAATATATTTAAAAATTTTTCCTTAAGGGAGAGAAAAGAATGCAAATTTAACCAAAATTTGATAAGACAATTACTTTTTAAGTGCTTTATGGAAACTTTGATGGACTTTTTTGTATATTTATGGCCAGTTTCTATAGAAGTTTTAAGTTTAAATATATAAATGACAAATATTGAAAAATAGTTGAGATTTTTGAATACGACATTTTAGCAAATTCAGAAACCAAACCGCACATATAGTCGTTTTCAACTATTTGTAAATTCACCTTATCCAATTTCGTTACCATATGGTATAATACAATTTCTCTATACAATACAAACTGAACGAAGCGAAATCACAAACCGTGGACACGCACTAATTACTTTACAATGAAATTTAGTGTGTTTTCAAACGCTTTTAATAATCCAGTATAATCAAATATTGTTGTTGCAGTGAAAAAATCAAACATATTTTTTTTACAAAATAAAAAAAACATATCAACAAGAGTGAATATACTTAATAACGGAATTACATAAATAACACACTGAAGAAAATATGTGTTACAAAAATCAGAATTGTAGGATACTTGAAATTGAACATGAGAAATTTATCCACTAAATGGGCAACATTGCAGAATACAAACTAATTAGAAATTAATATAAAATTCTCTTTAAATTTTAAAAAAGCTTCATAAAAACTTTAACGGCGGTATTCAAAAAATCTAAAAAAAAATTTTGAACCAAAATTCCTTAAATTTATAGTGGAAAATCAAATTCATCAACCAATTGCTAAAAATATAAAAAGAGTATGAATCCTTGATAAATCCACTTTAAGAGTAATTCATACAGTTGTTACAGTTGTTTCCCGGTGTAACGAACACTCAGTTTAGCGATTCAGCGAACGGTACTTTATATTTTAAACAAAATAAATAATTTAGTATCCGATATAAAGTTTTACATAGATAAAATCATAGATAAAATCTATATAAAAATAAGCGAAAATAATATCAAACATTCTTGTAAAACTTTTAAACTTTTTGTACGTTTTGACACTATTTCTAGAACGATCCTTTTTAATTCTGAATCATTCAGTTCTATCATTCAGTTTTAATAAATAATAAACTATAGTCCAAGCAAAAAATTTCATGATGTTTATAAAATTAAATCTAAAATATACAACAATGTTTTAGTATGAACCAAAATACTATAAAATGAAGCTCGTAACCCGAATACTGGTTTCGTCTAGTAAATTTATTTAATATAATTAATTCATTGTACTTTCTAAATTCCTTTGAATAGAAAATTTTGATAACGGATTTTATTCAAAAATTAAAAAAATAAACCAATATTACGATGATATTTCATTCAATAGTTTGAAGCTTTAATTCAAGGAGGAAAAATAAGGAATTTTCTTTTATTAAACTCAGTTGCTTTTTTTGAATTATTAATTTTTATAGAACCAAAATGTACATATAATTTTAACTATTTGTAAATTCACTTTATCCAATTTAATTACCATATAATATGTGATATTTTACAATTTCACTGTACAATACAAACAAAATGGAGCGAAATCACTAACCGTGGACACGCACTACTTGCTTTTCAATGAAAATTTAGTGAGTTTTCAAAAGAAGCCATGAAGTTGTCATCAAGAGTTTATATACTTAAGAACTAAATTATCTAAATAACGCACTGGAAGAAAATATGTGTTAGGAAAATCATAAGTGTAGGATACCTACAATTCCCTAGTTTTTGGAAAAAACTCCAACTTACATAGGTTTCTGTGGTATAACTCTATAACGCTCAACAAATACATTTTTCAATTTACTCTAAATAGTCTATTTGGAAAGTTTGCTGTAGGGTACAATCTACAGTACACCTAAGATTCTACCCTAAACAACAAATTTGTCTTTTGTGAACAAAAGATTTATTTTAGAAAAAAAATCTATTTTTATTAGTTTCCATGGTATTATTTTGTATTAAAACTCTAGATTTTAATGCTTAACGAAATTTTTATTTTGCGAATATTTTCCAATTTACTCCATTTTGGACATTAGGAAAGTTTGCTGTATGATATCTCTTAAAAATATCTTATAAAATATATCTTATAAAATATACTATAAAGAATGAAGTAAAAATGAATGACCATATGCGAAGGGCTAGTCCGATAGTGATAGACAGGGCACAGTGATCCCAAAATGCTTTCTTTTGAAAGTAATATTTTTAATGAAATTTCACATAGCCATTTTTGAAGTGTTTTCCAATTAATTTAGAGAAGAACATTTTTCTAATAACTCCCGGGGCCGGGAAGTGGATCCCCACTGTTGGTCACCTCGGATATATAATTTTTGAAAAAATCGCTAGAATATAATTTATAATTTGATTGAAAAAATATTTTACATATTTACAGCCCTTATAATTCTCTACAAAAAATATGCTTACATGTATGGGATATCTCTAATAGTTTAAGAAATATTTAGACAAAAGAAAATTTTTGAACTACTTTTGTACAGATTTTTTTTTTTTTTTTTTTAACTTATTTCAAAATAATATAACTGAGCCAGTTATATTATTTTGAAATAGAAATTGATAAAATGGGATTTCTTTCTGAAAATTTTCAAAAAGGTGGCTACATTTTTGCACTTTAAAATCAACTATTTCCTTCTGAACGATACAATTTTTTCCTCAGCTCTGAAAAAAATTCTAACGGTAATGCATATAAACTAAATCAGAGGACATTAGGGGAAACAGTTTCCTCTCAATCCCTTCGAAATTTCGTTAATTTTTATTTTTTTTTGAAGTGCAAAAAAAATCAAAGCTAGAATCGTCAAAAAAGTACCTCGATTAGAGTAAACAATTTACTGAAAATATTGAATATTTTAAACAATTTTTTCCAGGATTGGAATTTTTGATATTTTGGAATGAAAATAATTCCCAGTGATATTGGAATTCTTTTCGTACTGTACTTGAAACTTGTTTGTAAATATAATTTATTTATTTATTCATTTAGTGGGACCAATTAAAAAATAACATAATTTATGTGGAAATTAAAATCCATATGCCAAGCGATTTATATAATTATATAGTCACCATGTCAAAACACGTTCCAAATCATTATTAACACTTTATTCCAAAACCAGTGTCACTTGCTTAAAGCAGAATATCATCAACATATATGTGTAACATTTACACAACTTCATTTCCTAAGGAAGTTTATGTTTAAGTGAACCTAAAGCTATATCCCTAAAAGTTCCCAGAGTGGATTATCTATTCCCGTTAACTTCAACATACTTTAGCCCATTACTCTGAAAATTCAAAATCAAAGAGCATACAGAATAATCAAACATAAAATTAGATTGGAGCTTATGATAATTTCTTGAAATAAGATGATTTTCAATTTGTCTTCTAAGTAATATTTGTCAAGCTTTTGAGCTGTCATTTAGAACACTAATTGGCCTATAGTCCAAACATGGGCGTAGTAATTTGACCTTAGGTATTGGTATAATTCTATAAGTTTTCAAGAGATTGGAAAAGTTAAAGTGGGAAAAAAGTATTTATTAAAGCAAAAGTAAAATGTATTGCAATGAATGGAAAAATGATTTTTAAAAATATTATATTTATATTATCAGGATCAAATTAATTACTTTTTATCGAAGTCAAAACATTAAATACTTCAGATTCGTCAACATTTCTAAAAATGAAGCCAATCATTATTGTTAACTAGTAAACTTTTAATAAATGTATTATTTATGGGAGAAAGTACTGACTGTTAGTTAAATTCCTCAATATCGATTATTTTGTTACAATTTGTATCACTAAATAAACTCTTTGATCTCAAATTTTACAAAATTGAGATTGGAAACAGTTTTCAAAATAATGCTCTGCATTATTTCTTCTCAAAAGCCTAATTACCATGTTTACCATTTTACAATATTATCAATAAAATTTTCTGTTATAAAGTGTGTTACATTCACAGTAAGCTTTCCAGGCTAGATTCCTTTTTAGCATCGCAATTTTTAATTTTTTATTTTTTTTTTCCATTTCAAGAGGTGTATATTTTTTAATGGGACACTTTCATCAAAATAGTTACCAACTATATTTTAAAAAATTTGTAATTGTCCATCAACACATTGCGTTCTAAAAAAACCAGAAGAATTAAAACCATTTGTTAGAGAAATTGATCGGAGGAAGTGTTACGTACTTCATTATTATGAGTTCGAATACTGTTATGAAAGATTTTAATACGAGCAAAAGTTTCTTACGATAGATGATTTAGTATATATATTATTATATTATGTATTAATGTCACCCATTGCCATGGAGTTTTCATATCTACCCTATAAATCAGAAACTAAACCTTCACAGTCCTAAGAAGTTACCTTGCGGCAAATAGACAACACCAATTAAATGTTTATTACCATTATTCACACATTCCACAAACAATGACTAAATAAAATTTTCCCTGTGTAGTTCATATCAAGTATAAGTAATTCAATAGAAGTGAATATTAAATTGTGAGAATTTATTAGTATAAGAGATTAATTATTATACATATACACTACATTCTAGCTATACGATATACTGAAATATGGTGGCACATAATAAAACAATTGTTTTTATATGCTTTTTCAAAAAGTAACCGGGTTTAATTTTCAAATATTTTCAAGTGCAGATTGAATCAAATGGCACATATCATTTAATCAGCTTTTTGCAACTTGATGAACAAATTGAGCTCGTGAAAGTAATTTTATAACATTTCTATAACTTTCATCTATTACGATAACTCCTTCGTAAAGGCATGTGTAATCGATATTTCCTTAATACATATGGATTCAAGCAAAGATTGATCCATGGCACAACGAATCAACCCCTTACTGATGTAGATAATATAGTTTTTTGGAAGAAAACAGACGGCCAATTCGTAATTAAATACCCGTCGAAGGTCCACTAATGAAATCATAATGAGCTCTATGTGATGCCTTGCAGCGATGGTATAACATTGACAAATCTAATTGTGGTTCCAGCCTCGGAGATCGCCAAAATAATGAAAGATTTCCATATCAACCCCAGTGGTTGTCGTTTTGGTGTGATGAAACCCTGAAAAAACAACGGAATTATTGGAATAAAAAAAAACAATTCCCGAGAACAAGACGAGACATGATAGAGCAAAAAAATTTCATATAGTGATAGTACAAGTGTAGACGATCCGGATTCCTTATATCTGATCCGATTTTAAAGATGATTTTAATATGAGTTGATTCTGCTAGTGAAAACCTATAAAACCTCATCGTATGGGTTGGATATCTCTTATAATTTAAGAGAATTCTAGGTTCAAAAATTAAAAATTTAACTTTTTGACCGATCTTGGCTATTGCGAGTCTAAATTTTATCTGATTATTGTCTTATAGGTCTTTACCAGCAGAATACACTGATTTGTTTGGAGATGAGTAATCTGGATCGTTTTAAATATCTTTACGACCCGTAAAATATGGAACCCTATGGACCGACCCCTGTAATGTCATACAACTTTACATATATTATACAACTTTTATGATATATGTATATCAGTTATGATATTTTTTGCTATAAAAATATAATGTTGAGTTGAAAATGAAAGCTTTGAATGCTGGAAAGGCTTGAAATAATAAAACTAACTCTGAGCCGACTAAACAAAATAAACAATTTATTTTGTTTATTTCCAATGGCTCCCAAAATCCCAATCGGCAATTGAATGAAAAGTAAAGAAAAGAAATAAGAAACAAGAATTAAGATTTTGGATATTAGGATGTTTATTGGATTAAAAGTATGTTATCTTACCGTTGAACTGACAAAGAAAGAAAAAAATGTTTCTAATTAGATTTCTTAGCCGAAAACAACATATGAGACATTCTTGCCAGGATGACAGATCGATTTTGGCGTTTTAATAGAAAGAGAACGCAAAATTTATAGAACATTCAGCTAGAATATATGTTGGCTTTAAAGTTGGCTTAAAATGCTTGCTTGAAAGTACTTTCTTAGCCAGAGGTGTTAATATGCATACAATGAAAAAAATATCATCTTGGCGATGTCCACGATGTTGTTTCTGCTTGATAACATAAAGGAAAATTGATTGATTAATTAATTAAGTTAGGAATAGGTTTATAATATTTGTATTTAATTCATAAATATTACCAATAAAAATTCGAAACGTTTAAGGAAGAGACTGTGTGGGAGTATGCAATGCAATTCGATTGTCCACTCTAAATGTTCCCTCTATTTTTGACGAAGAATCGTATCTAGATTTGAGAACAATCGAACAAATTCTCTCTTCATTTAATGTATACGACTTCAACTCTAGTTTGTCAATCAAGCCTTTCGCTACCCGACAAACTGGCGAACCCGTGTCTAACAAACATCGTGCATAAGATGTTGTAGACCCAATTTTCACAAAAACTGTAGGTAATAGTATAACTGTATTCTGCCGTATTATTTTAGTTGAGGACGTTGACGAAGTAGCTTGTCTAAGACATAAATCCCTTTTGGCTTGTGTTGCTGCAGACTTACTTTTCTTCGAGGACGAGTATGGTTTTGGGCTAGATGATCTAGAGCGTAAGGAAGAGGAAGATGGCAAAATATCTTTAACAAGTCTAGAATTGACATGCAAAAGGGTATGATGAAATGTATGGCAATGCTTGCATCCATCTTTAGATAAACAAGTTCCATGAGAGTGATCGTGTGCGAGAAAGTTTGTACAGTATTTTTTGTCCCAAACGGTGCGAATACGATCCGCTATATTCATTGCCAAAATTTTTTGACATAAGCGAAGTGGATGTGGACGATTGCACAAACGACAAGTATATGTGTTGTAACTCGCTAGAACGCATTTTATGGATGATTTTTTATGGGTCTTCGAAGAAGTATTGGGGATAATGGGCTAGAAAGGAAAAATTCGACCAAGTCGCCAAAAATTTGGCGGAAGATTTTCATCTTTTACCACGACCATGATGCCTTCCTTCAAATCTAATTCAGGTCTTTGTATGTTAATCCTGGAGCGTATGATCCCATTTGAATCTCATAATATTACTTGATTTGGGTACATTTTAGAAAGAGCATTGTACTCATTTGGATACCAAACCTTTTGACAAACAGAAACTAGTCCATCTCGAACAAAATTAATTTCAGAACTAGAGAGTGTAAACGAATTATTAGAAAATCTAGAACGATGTGTCGATGAGTTCTAAAGAAAAACCGCAAGACATACGACATGACTCTTAGTGTCTTGTGGTAAGATAAAAATCGTTCCACAAACCGACGAAATTCGAAAAATAGGAAAAGTGAACTTTGATGGGCTTAATCTCTAGTTCAGTTATTGGGATATTGGACAAATCGAAACATGGCGTAGACTTCGATCCAGTTGTATCCAATAAATCATTGGCTACAACTTCTTATCAGCGATATCCTGTGGATAAAGACCTCGACTAACTAGATCAGCGGGATTAGTTTCAGAACTAACGTGATTCCATTGTGAATAATTGACAATTTGACTTATTTTAGAAACTCTTTTTGCACGAAAGTTAACCAGTTGCATGGAGGTTTGGCCAGCCTGAAAAGTAGTATGGTTGAATCCGTCCAATCCCAATGAAATATTTGCCGATGTCTAAACTTGGTATCAATGATTCCACCACTTCTGCCAAAAGTAGTGCTCCGCATAGTTCTAGTCTCGGAATAGAAATTAGATGTGTATAAATGGATGTAGAATCTTTCTTCGAATATATAATGCCGCTGCGTATGTTTTTTCAGATGCATCGCAGAATCCATGAAATTGGATGCTGGCTTTTGGACTATAATTAATCCATCAAGGAATACGAATGGAATTGATAGCGCAGTAGTTTAACTGAAATTTCTTCCAATGATGAAGCGAATCTGGAGTAAGAATATGGAACGAATATAAAAGTCCTCGCAAGCTTTATCGGAGGGAGACATAAATTTCTTCCGTGGAAGATTCTCCACCTGACCCCGAACGTAACGGTCTTTAATTCGTAATCAAAAATCGGACTATTTGGATTACTTCGAAATAGAATTAGTTGGAAACAAGTTTGAAACGGATTTAGTAGAATTTGCCTATACATTTTCATAATATCGACATTAAACACGAATGTAAAAACGCCACTTTAGTAATTAAAGATTTAGATCATTTTGAAGAAATGGACCTGTGTGGAAATAGAGAATTCCAATATTATTCATTAGATGAAGAAGCTGAAGCATTGAATACTACACGAAATTTAGTGGTACTGCTATCAGTTTTTATTACAGCATAATGTGGTAAATAATAATATTCAGAATTTTCAAGAATATTGTGAATTTTAACCTTAACCATATGGCTCAAGTCATCGTATTCATTAACCACACCGTAGTATTCAGCCTTAAATTCGGGAAACTTGAGTAATCTTGCTTCATTGCGAAAAAACTGTGTTATAACACTTGACCTTGAATGACCTAAATTGATAGAGTCAGGAAATCCTTCCCTAAATGGAAGCGATACAATATATCTGCCATCGGAACGTCTTTTAGTGGAACGAATATAAAAGTCCTCGCAAGCTTTATCGGAGGGAGACATAAATTTCTTCCGTGGAAGATTCTCCACCTGGCAAAAGCGAAAAATTTCTTTATCTAAAGAAGTTTCACAAAAATGAGAAACAAAACCAGTAAGAATCCATCCAAAGACAGTTTTTTGGGCAATAAGAGAATCAAAAACTTTGTGTCTTATGCCAGAACGAATTATGGAGATTAAAATACCAATAAGCAAATCAATTTTAGAACTGCAATAGAATTTAGGATCAGCTAACTGTAGATCAGGATGATTTGAAAATTTAGAATTTGGAATTGAATATGAAGGCAGATTACTTTAAAGATGACTAATGCAGTTACTTGGATGTTAATACTTTTATCCACCTGGAAAACCAAAATAATAGAACATTTATTATTGGAAGACTGAGATGTTGTAGCATTATCAATTTCTCGGTAGAGAAGAGTATTGTGCTTCTTTTTACATTTAAAACAATTATGTTGGCTAGTGCAATTTCCTACCGTGTTTTAGAAAACAATTGAGACATAAGCCTTCCTTTTTAATGTTTTCTCTGGTAATCGATTTGTGCAAATAAACACAAAGATTGGATCCCAGTTTGACACATCAACCTTATAAAGCTTTAAGTCTGAAGGTTAAAAAGAATCCTTAACTGACCATTTATCAAAACCCTTCTGTTTTCGAATCGTAGACTCAAATCTCTTCAAGCTAAGTCGAATCCGTCATTGGTAAGAGGGCTCTTTTGAACTATTTCCTAGCCTCACCTTAAGTTTTATGAATCAAGTAAAAAAGTTTCTCATTGGGGGTAGGTGAAGGCTATGTGTAACAGAATAAGACGAAATGTTGGATCCGAAGTCTTTGGAGATGCTTGTACGAGCAGAATCTTCAGTTTGACGTACATCAACCTCAGGATTGCAATATGATTTTTGTCGAAGTGCATCGCTTAGTTCAGATAATTTCGTCAAGCAATTGCAATAGGTTATATACGTTCCCTTATATTTCCTACAGGATCTTCGCATTCCTCTGATTCCTTTTCACTTAAGAAGAGTGACCGACAAAAAATTCAATAAGAGTTTTTGTTGTTGTCTGCATCTTTTTATCTTTTCTTCTTCCCACAGATATAGATTTTATTTTTTATAGTTGTTTTTTATAGCCGATAATTTCGCATTCGCACTTTTCCTCTCTCGCTCTATTATAAATTTCTAAATTTCTACGATAGACCACGTGTGGTATGTTACTGACAAGGATAATTACCAAAAAATCTTGTTTTCATTAAGATATTTTCTGTGGAATGACCCCCGTTAGGTCCAACAAGTATGGCTCCGAATCCTATACTTCTACCATCGCTGTGTGATATTTCATTGAATTGTCTAGACGGTATCTAGAAAGGAAATATTCATCTACCGAATATGAATGCTTTGCATTTGTATAGAGCATAAACAAAATTCGATCACATTTAGAAGATTATGATTTCTTTATTGCAGATCACTTTTTTTCAAATGGTGTACAGCCATTTTTAAGAATACGGTTCTGCACTGGAAATAGGACAATTTGAATTGAAAATATATATCCAGACGTTCTTTATTAGAAGTTTCTTTCATTGTTGCAACATTGTTATAAACGAACAGGTATGACTAAATAAAAATAAAGCTTTGTTTAGCACAAAACCTTCCGGATTATCATTTCGTAAGAAGAAGGATGCAAATTTTACATTTTATTCATTAAATATAGCATTAAATGGAAATGGACCGATTAGGTTTCAGAACTATAGGACGTTGCTATGCAGTGGCAGGTAACCTATGTACATGAAGTTTTTCGAGTTTAGTATTATTTTCTAAAAAATAGGGAGTTCCGAACTCTCATTAGGATATATTATGTATCAATACTAATTGATAAAAAACGGAAACAAAATTATATGCATCATGATTTTTACTAACAGCAAAGCCTTAGTATGTTCCCTAACATGTGTGCGCCATATATTATCTTGATCAATTTTGTGAACCTGGAATAATTCTGATAAAGATTTACTGGTAATGTGGAATTCTATGATTAAGAACTCAAAAACTCCTTTAATTTCCCACCTTTTATTTTCTTCTTTTTTCAATTAACGCAAAAATGTTTCTACATATAAAAACGAAGATACATGTCATCTTAACAATATAGTCGAAATTATGTATTGGATTAACTCATTAAGTGATTGGAATAAAAAATGAAAAATAATAAATCGGAATAAACCTTAATTACTCTGAAAACAATAATGTTCTACCACGTCGATAATAGATAGATCAACGTTAATGTGCTGAAGATTTAAGAAAAGGGTTACCTACAGCATTTTATTATAATTATTTTATGGCATTTTTATTAAAAAGCTTTCAATTTCCAAATTTATATAAAGTTTTAACTCCATTTCCAGATAAAATATATTTTATTGACAATATTGCAGTAATCTAGACGATGAACCGTAATGTATTACAAATTTCTACTTTACATGAAGATCAGCAGATCATTATTTTTAAAGACCACAATGGTGTAACGTTTTGATTTTAGTAAAATATATAATAGATGTATTTTATTAAACATGGTTAAAGTGCACTATTCAGTTTTGAATAAATATACTTTTATTACTTTTTGGAATAATTAACAGCTATTTTATTAATAAATTATTGTTTGTTTTTATATTTTTATACGACTTATTTATAATATTTAATTTAATTATTTTCTAATTATAGTATGTATATTAGTTTTAAAACCAAAGACTGTTTAAGTTGTTATTTTGTTGCTTGTTTTAATAAAGTAAAATATTTATTATTAAATATTTTGAATTTGCCAGTTTGCAGTGGTTCCCATTTCATAATGAAAATTAATTATTCCCGAGTTTTTAAAATGATCTAGTAAATACATTGTTGCTTTTATAAAAACTACATTTTACAAACTGGCATGAATTCATTTTGAAGGTTCCATGTTCCGTGCTGAAATATTTCACCCAGTCCTGAAAAAAGAAAGAAATAGAATAATAATAATAATAATAATAATAATAATAATAATAATAATAATAACTATAAAAATAATCATACTAATAATATATTAAATATTTTCAGCTTCTATTTTTTTAACGCTAGTGTAAATACTAGTCAAATCTCAAATTAAAAAAATAGTACCTGAATTATTTATATTTAAAAAAATCGGTTATGCGCCATAGACAATAATACATTATAAAAGTCAAATTTTAAAACGACTTTTCCGTTATGAATATCACTATCTGCATTCTCGTAAATAGTTGAGAACAAAATTATAGATTTATTAAATACCCACACCATATTGTTGATTATAAATGTCTGTTATAAAATAATTATGAACTACCCTCGTATTATTTACTTTCCTTATTATGCTTATATGCGTGATATATTGTGATACTAATATTCATGTGAAATTCATGTGTTTTAAAGGGACTTTTTCTGCAGAATTATATCGGAATCAAAAATAGTTGTTTTGGCTTATATTTATCACATATATGACAAAACATTTTACAATACCAACGTATACGTGCGATTTATGAGTTTCAAAGTGATAGTCGTTTTATAACATAATAAGACTTAGTTCGGCAAAATTTGGATATAATCGTTTTACATTTAGGAATTTTATTTCCGTTTGTATGGGACATTCACCAACACAGAGGCGATTCTGTGATACATAATGGCAAATTCCGATGAGCTTATGAAAGAAATAGAAACTATAATATGTAAAAAATAGCATCAGATGCTCAGTCAGGAACCATTTCTTTCAACATTTTAATGATTTGAAGTCTTCTAAAACGGCATAATTAATCCATTTATAAGAAATGATAAAAAATTATGTTCATAAATAATGTTATAATTCATATATAAAATATTATATATTAATTATTATGAGATCTTTGAAAATAGTCTTTCAAAAACAGAATATAATTCAAAAGTTTTAAGATAACTCTCTCACTGAGTGTTGATGTTAGAGAAATGGAAATAATGCGTAAAATTAAATATTAAATTGAATAACTTCTCCGTTTTTTCTTAATTATAATTCTTATTTTCAGCTTTATTCACATTTTTATAATTTTAACAGTTTCATTTAATTTAAATAAAAGATTATTTTCGATGACCTCTTCAAATTCTACATCTGCATTATCTTCAATTTGATTGATCTAACAACAAAATAGCTTATTTTTTCACATATAATTTAATTTAGATTTTAAAATTTCAATCAAATTATTCATTAAATGATTAAATAAAAACTTAGTTATACCCTTAGATTTGAGTAATGTAGCAGTATCTTTGCTCAGCTCTTTTGTAGACAAGTCTAGTAGCTTCAGAGTATCAAACACACTTTCTAATGGTTTTATTTTAAATTTGCAAATCAATCAAACCAAAAAATATCAGCTTAGAAAATTTTCGATCTTATATAATATTAACGATCACCGATGCTTCTCATTATGAATTAATCGAATCCTTTTTATTTTCTTGGAGCTTGACACATAATTTCAATTTCTGTTACTTGTCATTGAATTTGTTTAAATGTTTGCAACATTTGTGGATGTAAGAGTACGGAAATTCTCAGGGCAAAATCTATATTTTCAAATGATCTTTTTTACTCCTCGATTAAAATTTTAATCTATGCTTTTTCGATTTTGCTCTCTGCAAAATCGATCAAAATATTTTATTCTTCTTTCAGCGAAGAGCAAAAAAATATGTTTCAGCGAAGAACAAAATAAAATAATATGTTCATTTTATTACTCCTTATAATTGCGAAATGGTTGAAAGGAAAACAAACATGTGAATACAAAAGCACACAAAAAATTTCCGCAATTTACTTTTGTTGTTTTATATAAAAAAATGCAATAACAAAAACACATTAAAATTCATTCAAATAAAAAATATTTTTCATTGCTACGCACGACTTCAAAACATTTTGAGCGAATTATTCATTATAAAATTCTTTTTCGGATTTTGTTTTTTTATTTATATCATTTTCTAGAATTAAACTCTTGTTCAAAGAGCGATAAAAAAATAAAACTAGCTTTATTCGTTATTCGAATCGAACGGTTAATCGAAAAAATAACCGATTAACGGTTAATCAATTGGATACCCGAGTAAATATACACTTAATGCACCTATAATATTAAAGGCGTTCTTATAAAAATTTAATTATTTTACAAATTTTGAAATCCCATTTCCGCTTGTTAAATTGAAGGAATATATTTGAGGAAATAGTATAACAAATTTATGAATTTATTAAAAAATAGATTTTCCTTATTTTTTCATCACTGTAGATTACAATATTTTAAAATTTCCAAAAATGGAATTTTACAAAATTGTTATTACAAAAAAATAATAATGATTTAAAATTTTCACAATTTTAGAAACAAATCAATATAAAATTAATTAAAATGGAAATAATTTAACTTTTTTCAGTTACGACTTTGCTTCATAGATAAAAATGTGAGAATATCCTTGAAATTTTGCTACTTAAAAATATATTTATCGTGGTTTAATTTTTTATAATATATCGAAAGATTACAATATTATTGTTTAATTTAAACTTTATGAGAAAAAATTATTCAATGTTCTACGTTGATTTTGCTTCATGTTTTTGTCAAACAAACAGTATGACTCGAAATAAAATCAAAACTTTTCTCTTCTAATTCTGACATAAACTTCTCTCATTGTCTTCTATGTTATCTTTAAACAGATTAATAAAAAATATATCTTAGAAAACTACAACACAAATTAAATTATGTATGTTTGAAAGTAATGATTATATGAAAATTTCTACAAAGGGATCAATTTAATCGACAAAACATTGGTTTAAACCATACCACCCCTGTATCTTTCGTACAAGATGTAGATTAAACACTAACGAAAACAATCCATACAGAAAAGTTCGAATTGAAAAAATAACTCGAATTAAATGGAACCTCTAATAACCCTAACAACGGTGAAATACCATCCTTGAATTGTCCTTATCAGCAGTGTGTCTTTCCATCTATGAATATGTGTATCTGTATAAGTAATTTTAGCTTACAAAAAGTCGACACCAATGAAAGCAATGGCATTTCGTCCAAAAGATAATTATATTAATTATTGTACTTATCCTTGTTAATATAAAGACAGTAATGTGTTGTACAAATTAATTTGTGTCAATTCTTCAAGTGCGCGTTTTGCAAAGAATTTCCTTCCGATAGGGACGTACTATTATGTGAAATGTGTTAATGTCATATTCATAGTAGTAAATTTGTATTAATCGCGTGTCGCGAAAAGAAATACCCTAAGTATTTTCCCCTCTTTTAATTAGTACTTCAAACTACCGAATGAAATTTCATTCGAGTAGTTAAAATTATATCAATTATTTTCGAATTTTTATATTAATTTATAAATAAAAATACTAAAATAGATGGAATTCAAAAAGTACAAAGAATAAAATGTATTATTTTAATTTTATAGACAAAATTAGTATTCGAATAACTAGCTTTATTTTATTTAGATCATTTTGAATTATCAAAGTTTTATACCCACTTTAAATATTTAAAAATTGGTTGATAACAGAATTTTTGTTTGTAAAGCTTTACTAAGCATTTTTGAATACGGGCGTAAACATTTAAAAAGAAAAAACAAAGGCATCGTATATAGAAAACAAAAATTCAAGTAACTTTGTTTATGTCCTGTGAGTTATAAGAAAATAAAACATTAATTTATCGGGATATGTTTAATGTAACACGTCTTGTATATTTGAATATTTGAGTAAATGTAAGTATCCAACCTGGAAGAGTTTGACACATTTTTGGTAGGCCACACTCTCCTGAACAATTGCATCGCTTAATGGAGTTGCAGGTAAAGTATGAAAATTTGCAAAAATTCCACAACAAAACAGTGTCACCAAAACTCTCAAAATAACAATTAATGTTATACAATAATTTACTGCGCCTTACCCACCAACACAGGGGTTTCTCAGGGCTTAGAAGAATTTTCTTCCTTACAATACTAACATACACACATATTTTTTATGGGTCATAAACTTTTCAAAATAAATGAATGCAACTTTTTTTCAGGCGATCCATTTTTAATACTTTTTGTAACATTAATATAGTTGCATGTAATGACAAAATTTCATTTAAATCCGCTCAATAATTTAATTTCCTCCACTACAATGAAAGTAGTGGTATATTAAAATTGTTTATGCTCAACGCCAATAAGGGATCATCTAAGACTTCATATTCCTGCATCAAATCAAAATCTGAGTCGATTTTTCTATGTCCACCTGTCATGTCTAGAACATCATCCCAAATTCATTGAATTTTTGCCAGATTGTTTAGTATTGTCCTAAGCAGTTTGCAGTTATATCGGTCTATGTAGCATAAAAGTTATAAAATAAGACAATTTTTTTTTGGGAATTTTAAAGTTGTCTCAAATAACAGTCTATGGAATGTCAAATTGTATATACATCAAATCAAAATAACTGTTGGAAACATTCTCATGTCCAGAACATAAGCCCAAATTCATTGAATTTATCAGATTGTTTTGTATTGTGTTTAATATTCGCGGTTATCGAGCGAATAATAATTTGGACATAATTTAAAAAAAATTTAGACATAATTTAGCGATAACATACAATAATATGTACTTTATCTTCCGACCAAAACACATACAAATAGGATACATAGAAAAAAGTTATTGGATTAAATCAGTTTCTTCAGTTTTCAATATCAGTTCAGATTACAATTTTAAACATAATTTTCTGAAATTTGTGACATGAGTGTATTTTACTACGGAATATAATTCTAAGCTTTTAACACTTTTAAATTTTAAATTAAATTTTAAACTAATAAGTAAGAATGCTATATTCGGCTATGCCGAATCTTCAACACCCTCCACCACAAAATTCCTGTGAAGTTAATACCTTAAGTTTCGTAGATATTCATATACACACATACACTCACAAATGTATATATTATATAACACAGAAACACTTAATGAGTCATAAAATTATTTTTTTCTTTTAGGCCAAATTTCATTAAACTCCGTCAATTTTTGTGGATGTAAGCAGACAGACAGATAGACGAAAATCGACTGTGATTTTTATTTGATGCAAGAATATATATACATTATGGGATCTGAAATAATTAATTCTTGGCGTTACACACGGAATGGCAAAGTTACTATACTCTCTTCACCACTCGTAGTGTGGAGGGTATAAAAACAAAAAATATGATTGTTATAAGCTCAAAACTGTTTTCCGGGAAGGGGTCTTATATGGGAGCTACAAAATATGGACCAAGATTTTTCATATTTATAATATACTTTTATTACAGTTAGAAAAATCATTGTGCTACATTTCAATGGAATTGATCCTTATTTAAATGTTTTATAAACTCAAACCTCTTTCCGGGAAAGCGCATTATTAGGAACTATAGGAAAATATGGACCGATATAGGGCAAATTAATATAATATCTTCAGAACAGTTAGCAAAATAATTGTGTCGAATTTCAATAGAATTGGTATTCATTTATTAGTTTTATTAGCTTGAAAGTGTTTGCGGTGAGCGGCCTAATATGGGAGCTACATCAAAATATGGACTGAGATTGTTCGAATTAAAAATATATATTAAAAATAGTTCAAAAAATCATTGTACCAAGTTCCATTGGAATTAGTCTTTATTTAATGGTTTTATAAGCTCAAAGCCGTTTTCCGGGAAGGGGCGTTATATGGGAGCTATATCAAAATATGGACCCATGTTAATAAAATTTTAAACACATTTAAAATAGTTAAAAATATAATTGTGCCAAATTTCAATAGAATTGGTTCAAATTTAAAGTTTTATAAGCTATATGTCATATTCCGGGAAATGGCCTTATATGGGAGCTGGGTCAATTATTGATCCCAGAACAATATGGCTTCTTTAGATTTATTATCGTATCAAAATAAGTATATGTGACAAATTTCAGTAAATTATCTTAAAAATTGCGGCCCATATGAAACACAAAGTTTGGGGTGTATCAAAATTTTGCATATTATAGCCTACAAATTTTTTCCTGTTAATCAGATTTTGATGATCTCTTGCACTATGATGGAGCACATACAAATGTATGCTATAATTAATTTTTTGTTTAATTCTTATTACATTTTTAGAAGCATTTAGAAGAGTTCTTTTTCGGAATTTTGAGGTTGTTTCAGATATCGGTCTATAACTTCCTTACTTATAAACTGATACAGCTGGTTTTAAATATCAAACTGCTTAGGACAATAACAAATTCAAATTTCATTCAATTCGTACAATTATTCAGACAGACATAACTAAATGGACTCAGTTTTTGATTTGATGCAATTATATATATATATACATTTTAGGGTCTGAGACGATTCTTTCTTGGTGTTATATACGGAATGACAAAGTTAGTAAATCAAATTTCCTTAATATTAAAATATTTCAATGAAATGTAGTGTAAATAATTATTTGCGTAATACTTAAAATATAAGGAATTTTCAGATCATCGGAAATCATGTGGCGTTCCTTAAATTTTAAAATGTTCAGTCACACACTGGTTTTTTAATACGTTTTTCTGTATATTTGTTGTCACAACAATGTAAATAAAAGCAAAAAAAAAATATATATATATATATATATATATATATATATATATATATATATATATATATATATATATATATATATATATATATATATATATATATATATATATATATATATATATATATATATATATATATATATATATATATATATATATATATATATTTTTTTTTTTTTTTTTTTTTTTTGCTTTTATTTACATTGTTGTGACAACAAATATACAGAAAAACGTATTAAAAAACCAGTGTGTGACTGAACATATATATATATATATATATATATATATATATATATATATATATATATATATATATATATATATATATATATATATATATATATATATATATATATATATATATATATATATATATATATATATATATATATATATATATATCACAAATCATAATAAATCATTGAAAGTCGTTAGAAGAAATGCCAAAAAATGCATTTTTCAAGAGTTAAATAGGAAAACATTATGTTCGACTTAAGAAATCAACCCTTAAATCACATAGTGGGTGATTTTTAAAGACATCGTTTACAGATATTTGAAAGCAATTTAAGGTGATGTAGGTACTGAAATCCATCCACACTCAACAAATTCGCTTACATAAATTGACATATGAGGCAAAACTTTTTACTTTTATTCTTTAAGATTTATAATTCAGTCTATATTTTAATTACGAAAATAATTCGTTATCAATTATTTTGAGCAATTTTTTTATTAAAACATGGATCGCTTTAGATTTTGATTTTGTTAGGGGGGCTTAAATGATTTCTCGTCAGCGTTACACTGGGAATCACAAAATTGTTAAACCCTTTTGACAACTTCTGGTGGTAGATGTTATAAAAATGTCATAATATCTTGAAAATTCCAGAAATTTTAAAATTTACTTACGTTAAGTATCTTTTTTTGTTTTTCTGAGATCCCATAATATTATTCAGGTATTATGCGATCTTTTTAATGGTCTAACTATGTCCGAGTGTCATATTTTATATAAAATCAATTAGCCAAACATAGGGTATAGAACTAATTTTAGAAAAGAATCTGCGCACAATGAATTGTATGAAATAATTATTTTAAATATATAAATTTTTTTGTAAAGATTTAGTGCTTCCAAAATTCAACTTTTTTAAGAATAAGTAATTTTTTATAAAGTGATGTACAGTTGTATTAAAAAAATAGCAGTATTAACATATAGAAAACATAAGTATACATTTTTTTGTTGTTATACTAAAATCAAGGTTATAAAACAGTTATAAAACAAAGTATATCTTTAGGTTACAATTAACGTATAATTAGTAAACTTATATGAATGCATTTCAAAATCGGCTCTTCACAAAAAATACACGAGTACAAATATTATTTTTATTTATATGTTCAAACAAGAAAGTAATAGTTGTAGAACTGTAAGTATCATAAATATATTGCCAATAAGAATAATCATTTACGATCCATATATTATATATAGGTCCCGACAACGCCTTTCCGGAATTTTTTTGTGATACATCTCACATTGTAGCCATAAATTTATCAGTGCTTGATCATATATATTCAACAATACATACTTTGACATCTTCTACAGTATTTTATGGAAATAAAATCAAAAGATTTTGGAACAATACTTTTGATAAAGTTCTAGAGTTTTTAAGGATCGTCATACTTTGAAGAAAAAAAAACATATTTTAAATTTTTACTTAACTTATATTTGCTTCTTTCAGTTAGTTATATTTTTGGCTATTAGTTTTTTCTACTGAACCGATTTTGATAATTTTTGGAATAGTAATTATATCATGATAATTTATCTTAATTATTTTGATTCTAATTTGTCGATTTATAATTGATAATTTTACGAAAGTTCTTCGCTTTGATTTAGAGGTTGTCTCAGATATGGGTCTATATCTCTCAACATACTAAATCGATTTTGCTTGTTTTAAATAGGAAACTTCTCAGGACTATAGTTAATACTCGGGCCAAATTTCATTCAGCTCTGGCGATTATTTCGGATGTGAGCGCGCCATCTACAGAGACAGACAAACAAACAGACAGACATAGCTAAATCAACTCAGATTTTGATGTGATGTAAAAATATATACATTATGGGGTCTTATATGATTCCTTCTTAGTGTTACACATGAAATGACAAAATTAAAATACCCACTTCACAACTTGTGTTGGTGGAGGGTATAATAATGTTAAAGAAATTATTTTCCCACATGAGGGGCAATATTGAAGACAATTTCTAGTTGTCTGAATTTTGATGGAACTGGTTCTTATTTAAGAACTATTCCGGGAAGTAGGATTATAAAGGTGTCACAACCAAATAGGGTCTGATAATTGTCAAACTAGATTCATATGTTAATGACAGTTTAAAAAAGTTTAATTAAATTTAAAATCCGTTTCTGGAAAGGGGCATAATCGCAAGAAGGGCCTAAGAGAAATAATTGTGCACAATATCAGTAGATTTGATTTAAGTTTAAAAATCGTATAAGTGTAGTAAGGAGTTACAGCCATAAGAAAATATGGACCGATATAGGGTAAATTATTATATCTTCAGAACAGTTAGAAAAATAATTGCATCGAATTTCAATAGAATTGGGTTTATTTATTAGTTTTATAAGCTGAAACTGTTTTCGATGAGGTGCTTGAATTGGGAGCTACATCAAAATATGGACCGAGATTGTTCTTAATAAAAATATACATTAAAAGTATTTAAAAAATCATTGGTTCGAATTCCAATAGAATTGGTCTTTATATAATTGTTTTATAAGCTCAAACCCGTTTTCCGGGAAGGGGAGTTAAATGGGAGCTATATCAAAATATGGACCCATGTTAATAAAATTTATAACATATATTTATAATAGTTACAAAGGAATTGTTTTAAACTTAAGAGTTTTATAAGCTATAAAACATATTCCGGGAAGGGGCCTTATATGGGAGCTGGGTCAAATAATGACCCCAGAACAATATGATTTGTTTTGGATTTATTATTCTATCAAAATAAGTAAAAAGTAAAAATCGACATATGACTCACAGAATTTGGGGTGTATAAAAATTTTACATATTATAGCCTATAACTTTTTTCTGTTAATCAGATTTTGATGATCTTTTGCATGATGATTAATTATGTACAATTGTATGTTAACATTAGAGTTTTGTTTATGTCCAATTACATTTTTTAGAAGAAATTAGAAGTGTTCTTTTTCGGAATTTTGAGGTTGTTTCAGATATTGGTCTATAACTTCCTTACATATAAACCGATTTAAATAGCAAACTGCTTAGGATAATAACAAATCGACTTAGTTTTTAACTTGAAGCAATAATATATTTAAACATTGTAGGGTCTGAGATGATTCCTTCTTGGCGTTACACACGGAATGACAAAGTTAATATACTTTCATCACCACTTGTGGCGGTAGAGGGTATAAAAATATATATGCATATTTATATATATTTATTTTTCAGATATTTATCATATTTTACGGAAAATATGGCAACTTTGTGCTTGAAGTAAAGTTATAATAACCAATTGTTCTTATCTCTCCTATAATATAAAAAAACTTTAATTATTTGCAAATTGTAATTATGGACCTTTAAGGTCTGAACTATACATGTCCAATAAATTTTTTTAGAAAGGAAGAATAAACTATTTCTGACATCTGCCGTAAAGGTAAATTGGAATTGGTTTCCTAATATACGTAAAATGACTTTGGCACTAAATCAAAAGGTCTTACATTTAAAGGTAATTGCATAATTTCCCCACATATTCATATTTGTTGTTCACCTACCTTTATTAGTTTATATGTGTAGATATTTAGGAAATTTCAGTTTATTATTGACATTTTCAAGCAACGTTTGGTGTGTTTCTAGTCACCTTATTCGATGTGATCGATGAAAGTTTTCATGTCTTGTGCTTATTTTATGGCGATGTTTGCAACAATAGGGCTTGTTGTAATTAGATTGATGCTGAGTATGTTGCATATATTTTGTTTTTGTATGAGATTCTTGTTTATATTGTATTTGTTGCAAGAGATTATAAACTGAAATAAAATTAGATACTTGTGATATGGTTGAATAATGCCACGCTGCTATTGAAAATATGCAGAATGTCACGATGGCCAAGTGGGCATTCGGCGTAATGGCAATGCCTTTACTAGTTTGCATAGCGGCAGGTTGTTCTCCTATAATAAAATAAATTTGAATTTTTTTATTAAAATTTAAATATAAATTTATATGTAAGTAAGACTTATGATATTTTACTAGTTTAGTCCAAATATGTAATTAGATAAAATCATCTACTTTGTCAAGTGAGGTATATAGGTAAAAAAAACATTACCTCATTATTATTAACTTACCGGTTAATACATGAACTCGTACAGATGCAGGAATTGCACCTACTGGCGCACACGTATAATTACCGGAATCTCTTAGTGATGCTCTGGTCAACATCAGACGACTTGTTGTACCAGTATCGGTTTTTTCCGTTTCCAGGCTAATGCCTCCACGCAGTGAATCGAAATCCACAACAGAAGATCCGTGATACCTAAAAATATTATATTATTAAAATCTTATTGGAGTCCTAAATCAACCATTCCATACCACAACACTGAGGAAGCATGAATGTTAACAGAGCACGCCAATGCTATCGTACTGTCACGTTTCACATGAATTTCCGAAGAACCAAGAATTTTCGCTCTGGCCGCTACTTATTCAAAACAAAAAAAAAGAATTTAAAATATAAATATAATAAATCAAAAACGTTGTCTTTAATTGTTAAAATTACAAAAATGACTTTTTACACACACGCATCCAGATAGGTAAAAATCTTACAGTGGGGGTCAAATAAAAATTTTTCATTGCAGTAAAATAAAATTTATTTTGTTGGCTCTACTTTACTATAAACATGTTCGAATTATATCTCTAAAAGTTTGCATTTAATTAAAACAAGTTAAAATGCTATATTCGGTTGTGCCGAATCATAAATACCCTTCACCATACCCTCAATTAAAACATAAAAAATCTTCCTACATATTTCATACCAAGACGAAGTTGTTAGTGCCATGTTTTATCAAAACAAGTAAGAATCTTGTGATGAATTTTTAATACCCTCCAGCACTTACATTATCCAGACATTTGACTGAGTTAAAAACGGCTTCACACAAAAAATCACAGTGAAATATGATTTGGTTCATGTCTAAGAACCTTTAAGGCATAAAACCTTATTCCAAGATAGTAATGACAGAATGTAGCTCTCTAACTGTTAAAAAGTATTATAACCTAAGCAAATTTGTCCATTAAGTATTCAATGCATTTTATCTTCTCTTTAAATAAATTAATGAAAACTTTTTCTTTTTTTTGCTTTTTGTAGCTTATTATAGTCTATTATCTAAAAATGAAAAAAACTTAATTTCTATTTCTTTGTAAATTATAATGTAATAGCAGCAATATGAACTTAAAAATTAGCTTCTCGTAACTTAAGCAACTTTGAACAGCATTTCCAAATAAGATCTATTTTTTCTTAACACCTCAAAAGTTATATTTTTTACAAAGCTTGATGTATTCTAAAATTTTAGGTAATAGAAATTTTGCTTCAACACTAAGCGTTTTTTGATGTGGAATTTTCTAGTTATTCGGAATAGTAGTTCTGGCCTTAAGAATGTCCGGCTGGCTGACTGGCCATTTACAGTTTGTGAGCAAAATGCAGGTCACAATTTTTGATATAAAACGATCAAATTTTTCCAATTCCAAAACAACTCCCTTTCCAAACATTACTTTGAAGAGGTTAATTCCACTTTTACAATGGTATTGAAAAGTAATTTCTTAAATTAGAATAAACATGAGCAAAAACCGATGTGCGAAATATTATGATGGACGGTCCATAATTTTTTTCACCTCCAATAATATCCCCAGAAAAATGGCAATAATAAAAGAATGTATATTAAGGTCGTTCATTCATTTTTGTTAGCTACCATTTACAAACAAATATGTGATTAAACTAAATCTATAAAACTTTAACTGAATTACAAATATTTATTCAAGAAAGTTAATATATTATATAAAGTTTATTATATATTAATATAAATAGACTTCTAACAACTATAATCCTTCAATAATTTCCAATCCAGTTTGTAAAGTATTTTGCTATATTTCTTCAATAAATATGAGGAATCAAAATTTTCTGTTATAAAAAATAGACCGAGTTTGGAAACTTTTTAATACAAAGCTTATAAGAAAAGTATAAATAGAATATATGTCACATAACAAAATTTATAATGTTTTTAGCAAGAAATTTAAGATTTTTTTTAATTAAACGCTAAAAAATTGTTTAAAATTTATCAGCACAAAACTTATGCCGGGAAGAATTTTATGGGGAGCTTTGAACAAACATTGATCAACGATATGCCACATATATTTAGGGAAAGCCCAACATAATTGTAAATTATCACTAAATATTTAAAAATTTAATAATTGGAAAGTTAGTTGTGCCAAACTTTTGTGGAACATTTCCATATTTAAGAGTTTTATAAGCAAAAACACTACTCATTATAATCAATTTATATTTGAATTAGGTCAATTAATAGAACAAGCATAATCGGTTTTTGAAATTGTTTACAAAAATTTATGAGACGAATTTCACAAAATTATTTTTAAAATCCAGACTGATACATATCGCACAGCTATATGCAAAAAGTTATAGTTAACATTGTGAAATCAAATTATCTTTTTATTCAGAAATATGATCGTCCTACAATTTGTTGGTTTTTTGATAAATAATACAGGTTTTAAATAAGGGATGATTTTGGACGATAGAAAATAAACAAGCTGGCCAAATTTCATAGTTTCCAACAGATAGACATGGCTAAATCGACTCTAACTTTAATTCGGTTCAAGTAGTGATATATTAGAAAACCAAAATATAAAAAGGATTTTTTGGTTGAGAAATTAACAAAATTTAAAAGTGTTACTGCTGAAACAACGTCACCGAATATTATATTCTCGCATGTTTATAAATCATATCAGAATTACTCTTTATTATTTGCAAATATACTATAATATTTCTCATTCAATTTTAATGAATGATTTTAATGAACTGATTTCAAAAGAGACATTCCCTTTATTAAAAAGTTTTCTATAATTTATTTTTGGAAACATTATACTGGTTCATCTACAGCCTGCTGTATTTTAGGTCTAGTTGTTAAAATGTTTAATTTGTTAGAAATAAATAAACCAATATATGAAGGAATATTAATCCCACCTTTGGCATCATGGTATTGCGGCACGGAAATTCTATCTTTTACAACGGCCATTGCTGAAATAAAAAGACAATGGATTTATTCGTTTTAATTCTGATTACACATAATATTACCCAAACAAAAAGAAAAGCAAATAAATATTTTATGTCGGTCATGGCCGACATTGCTATGCTCTACACAATAAATTATCAAATTTTCTTTCATTTTATATTCCCGAAAAAAACGAAGAAATTAGGAAGTGATCACAAAAAGATAAAATTACCTAATTTATTTATTTATTAAATTTATTTAAATATAATACAATTTCTTAAAATATCAACCCACAATTTTCAGCATAATAATAATTACACATATGCAGTTACAATATTCTGTACAAATATATATCTCAACCCACACACACTCAAACAATGAATTAAAATTGTTTCTCAGTTCTGAATTTTGGGCATCTCTTATATAAATGTTTGTTATGGATGTTTTATTCTAGTTAAGCACAATCTAATAAAATAGAAAAGTGTGAAGTATAGTAGACATTTAATTATGACAATTAGTTTTGATGTAAATATGCCAACAACAGAGGTACTTATAAGCCCCAGATAATTCTTTTTAGTTAAGGTTTTTTGATTAGGTTTTGTCAAGTGTATTTTTTTTCTTAAATACGTCCGTAATGTTCATTGTATATTTTTAATAAATTCTATTACGAAAAATATTTTAGAAAATACTTGACAAGCAATTCATTAAATGAGAAAAACAGAGTTTTTCAAATTTTGTTCATTGTTGAAGTTAAGGATTTTTGATTTTTTCAAGCCAAATTTCTGTTTCCTGTCCATTTCTAAAAATGTTCACTTTTTCTTGAAATTTCAACTAATTTTAATGAATAAAAATATTTACAATTGTTTTCGCTATTTAAAAATAAACAGAATTTATGAATATTTTCATAGGGTCGAGAAAATATGATCGACAGAAAACTTTCGAATAAATAAACTTCGAATAAATATTATTCGATCTGGAGGTGGGGGTCGAGCAACATTTCAGTATTGTGCCGTCACTTCGAAACCTTGCCCCTTTCACATACATCACAAATAGCATATTCAACATCTTAAGTTCAGCACAAGAATGAACAGATCATCATTAACGTATACACCTTCAAAAATCGCGCAAGAGAATCAGTTACGACATTCCATTTCTTCAAAACTCTTTCTCAATATAGGTCAAACGCATCCTTATAATCAACAAATACTTCTGCGACATATTTCGCATGATGAGCCGCCATTACTTCCAAAAAATCCTTCACTGACTACTCCTAACCTCTACAGTCCAAGTGTTCATCATTAAATATTTCTGCAAAGATACAGTCGTAAGACTTCATCCTACAATTAATCTATCTGATAAAACTTGGCATTCTAGAACTGAATTAGCAGCTTAGCAAATACTGCGACCTTTGCTGCAATTTTATATGGCAACACCATACAATAAGGCAATAATGCTAATTCACAGTTAATTCGTAATCTTTCGACAAATGCGAAACAGTTTCTCAAATTACAAAAACCAAAAAGCTTTTATTTGTTTAAATATCTCTTTTTGTGGAAAACAAATTTATTTATCCCCACTCGAATTAAATTTTTCTGTTCACAAAGGTGTTTGAAAGAAAGTATGTCCTCCCGTAAATCGCCAAATTTCTCATATTTTTTAAATCTGTTTTTTAACTGTAAATGTCATATGGTCTATATGTTTCTTATTCACTATGGATCATCTATAGAAAGTGTACAATACCTAAATGTTGCTTGTATGGATGAGTGCCGACGGCGAAACTTTGTCATATTAAATTGTGGTACTGACTGAGGAATTAATAAAGAAGTAAAATAATTATATAGTGGTTGTTATGTGAAAAAGAATATTTAAAGAATGGTAGATTAAAAAAATGGTTCAGCAAAGAGAAGTCGTGGACCTAACCAGCAGTAAAACGCATGAGTACCAATACAACGGAAAGCACAGGTTATAACACATTGTTTTCCTGCCAGGAAGGAATGAGTCCAGTTTATTTGTAATGATCTAACGTTTTTATTAATTGAGTAAATTTCATTTGCGATAAAATATTTATTCCATAGAATTATATTTCTAAAATGCAAAAGTACAAAAATAATATTTAAATTTTTTTAATTTTTGAAAAAATTGTAACAAAAATTTGTCTCAGAGTAACCGCCGAACTTCTTCGAACAAGCCGTCACCAATGTGTGTTAAAAGCTTGTTCAAAGAAGTTCGGCGGTTTCTCTCAGACGAATTTTTGCCACAATTTTTATGCTCTGTGCACTTTCTTAATATTTTTTACTTCGTGCAAGATATAAGCGTCTGCCGTTAATTTTTTAAATTTTGTAAAATACATAAATAACATAAATTGTAAATAAAAGTGCTTTTAATAATATATAATTACATGGTAAAAAATTTTAAACGGAAAATGAAAAATAATTAATTTTGTATAAGAGAGAATTAATTTAAAACAATAAAGAAATAAATGAACAATTTTATTGTGAAAATGTCCTGATAAATAAGCATTTTCACCGCAAATATGGTTTTAGTGGCAAAATTAAAGTTTTTAATGAATGATATACGATATACATTTGTATTTATATACAGTTTGATAAGAAATTTATTTTAATGCCAATTTGAAATGGTTGTCAACACGCGAAATGAAAACTAAAGTTCTTCCCTCAACAAGGCAATGTTACAATTTCATAGCCAAGGCATTCATTTACTTATTTCCTTTTCCTTCCAGTTACTTCTAAATGTTCCGAATGCGCTAAACAGAGATGTTTGGAAAATTATATGAGATCAGTAGTACTGATGACTCTGTCAATAGTAAGTCTAACGTACAGTTTCAATATTGACACTTCCTACAGTGTAATTGCTTACATACACATGCCACTAATAAATATTTAAAAAAACGTGTTTACACTCGTTTTGAGTTATGAAATGTTTTCCCAAGTAACATTTCTTTTTTTACTTGGAAACTTTTTAAGAAAATCAAAATAATGTAAAATTTCCCGACAAGCATTAAAAATGTATCTATGCAGAAATTTTTCATCAGGAAATATTAACTAATAAAATTTTAATTTGAATATAAAAATTGAAGAATTTTCAGATATTAGTGTCTCATGTTTGTAATTATTATTATAAAATAATTTAATTTTCAATACTCTGATGTACATGTCTACTTTTACCGTTCCATGTACCGTAAATAGTTATCAAGACTTAGAGTTTAAAGTAAGTGGCATTTGTGTATGAGACAAATACATAAATAACAGACAGAATTTAAGTTTTGTAGAATAATTTTGAATTAGTACATCCGTTCAAATATCGGTTAAAATTTATTTAATTTAAATGTTATTAATATGTCCCAAATTCCATATTATATTGGTCCATTATTTCTCATAGTTTCGGTACAATCTCCTCTTCTGAATTGAGGCTGTTATAAAAATAGTTGGTTTAGAATTTCCTTTATTAACAAAAGATTAATATGACTTATTGTTGATAATTAAGATGTATATAGTCAAATAATATGTAATTGAAAGATTTAAGTATAAAAAAGAATAACAAAGAATTTGACAGAGAAACGATATGTACTAAGAGCTGCAATGTTTCGACAATTATTTACGTCGCATGAAAAGTGAAGGTAGACATATACTGTATATATCTGTATATCGAGAATTAAATTTGACTTTTGAAAAATGTATTGAAATATTGTTTGAATGTTATTTAATTTCAATTTTCAAGAAAAAATTCTATCAATCAACATTTCCTGACGAGATTTTGCACATATATAGGTTTATTTGATACTTAAGTTTTTAAACATTCTCGGAAATTATTTGATTTATTGAAAGAAAACCAAAATATTGTAAATATCTTCAAATGAAGTACCAAAACTTCTAACTGTGTGCAAAAATTCATTAAAAAATTATGCATTAGGAGTGTAGGGCATTTGAAGTAACGGGAAATAATTAATAAAATATTATTATACCTACCTGTTACATCAAGTAAAACCGCTAAATTTATTTTCGGCTCTGTATTAACTTGGCATTCATAAATACCGCTATCACGTTGCTGTGCATATTCGATTTTTAAGTCCCAGTCATCACTTCCAGGCGGATGGACAACGGAAAATCTTTGATCGCCTGTATATGTATAGATATTTGTGGTTAATATGTGTAAGTCCCTTTTGCGCATCCATGATACAGTCCGATTGCCTTTATTTTTTACACGACACTTTAAAATTGCTGTTTCATCCGCTACAGTAGTAACATTTCTAGAGTTTATATCATCAAAATAAGGTCGTTGTGTTTGCTGTTGCTGTTGTTGAGATTCCATACCTAGTAAAAAATGCGATAATTGATATTCATTTAATTAAATATTATATATATAATATACGAATTATTATTATCGTCAAAAATAAATTCTTTAAATATAAATATAGCTAAATTATTCAGTTATAAATACTCAAAATTATACACTTGTGGTGATAGAGGGTATAATTTTTATTATCTTATAAAGTATATACATTATATTCTTGTAACATTCTGAGTAGTTTTTGCTGTATCTGTCTGTCTTTCTGTCAGATTATCCAGGTTGTTTATTTTTGTTTTAAGCAGTTTGCTATTTTAAATGAGCAAAACAAAAAAATTATAGACCGATATCTGAGACAACCTTGAAATTTTGACAAAAAAAGTTGCAAAACTAGTCATCAGATTAAAATGAAAATTAACTTATACTTTAAAAATATGTCCCCTGTGGCCTATCTGTAGTATTTTGGTATTAAGACTTTATCTTCGTAAATATTTCAAGCTAGCTTTAAAAGTTTCAGAGATATGTGGTATTAAAAGTTTCCTTCGAGCTACATCGTAAATTTTGAAGTCTACAATAATGAGTTCTCAAATCAGTATTCATGTGTCAAATTTGTATTATTTATAGAGATATGCGATATTAAATGTTTTGTTTGTAAGAGAATGGCCCTCCCCGATATCATATCCAAAAATTGTATAGAATATAACGTTTCCCACTAAAGGCTATATCAGCGTACTGATATTATTCTTAAACTTTTTTTTACTGAAACAGAACTAATGTATTTTATAAGGTCATAGATCATTACTTCTTGCTGTTACTTATTTTGTTTTAGCGCGAATAAATTTAAATATTATTAAACTTGTGGATGTTAAGGTTTTCACATTGGCATATATAAAAACAGCAAAAAAGTAAAAGTTAAGTTATAATTCTTTTTTTTTTCATTTTATATTAAATGTTTTTAATTTAAGGGTGACATAATGTTGTACATATTAGAATCTTTCGAGTTGCTGTTGTAACAGCTTAGCTGTAGCCGATAATTCTTTCTTGGGGAAAGAACTTTCGTGGCGAAGGTAGCCGCTGCAGCCTAGTCCTGTGAAGGTCTCCAAATCTATCAAAATAAAGTCGGGTGTTGTTAGGGAATGGAGGCGTCACTTTGAAAGAGGTAATGCCTTAATTCCGGAAGTAATTGTTTAGCGGGTGCATCCTAAGATCAATTCGAACAAGTTTATGGAGGAGCTTCAAGCATAAAAACAACGTAAACTAAACAAAATAATTTAGATTTTAGCAAACAATTTATAAATTCAAGTAAAGATTTAGTTGCGTCTGAACAAGTACAGTGAAATTTTCATTTCTCTTGTAGAACCAATGGATATAAAGCACAGTTTAGAAGACAATGAGCTTAAAATAAAGAATGTAATGAATCTGCAAAATTATGAGAAAATTCCCCAATCATTCATAAAAATTTAAGCGATATAAAATAGAAAAATTGTTAAACCCGAGTCTTCAATTAAAAAGCTGTCCAAACAATCTGTATGTCAATGTATATACCTGTCAGGAATATTTTCTATCTATCAGTTAGTTCAGCTTGTGGGAAGTTACACAGTTCGATGAACCAAAAGTTGAGTAGCCACCAAATGAGTTTCAGAAATTCATTCGAAATATATTCAGATAAGCGAATAAAATTTATGACACAAGAATTTCCGAGGATAAGTATGTGATGTATTGACAAAACTTAGAAGAATACGAAGCGAATGCCAACTCCAACTCCGAAATTACAAAAATGCAAAAAAATGCTTAATAAGCTTGAAATGCATAATTGAGTAAATATCCAAAAAATATCCAGATATTTAATATTTTTCATGTATTTCCTCCACTATCACATAAGTTTCCATCCCGGAATTGTTTTATAACCTTTTGATTTTTATGAGCTTCATGAATTCTGGTAACTCTTTGTTTATATAGACAAATTTGGATCAATTTCTGATTGTTATATTATTAAATATATTGTTTCCATCAGGATAATAACATTTTTTCTGAGTTCTATTAACGTGTACGTATATAAAGCAATTACGAGGACATTAAAGAAACAAGTTCTCCACTAACAATATCGACATTTTGTTAATTTAAATTTTTTTTTAAGTCTTTTAATAAAAAAAACTTAGAATTGTAAAAAAAGTGATTGTAAAACTTACACATCAAGAAATCTGTATTCGTGCAAACCTCTTATAATGGCAATTTACTGAAATAAGTGAATTTTTTAAACAGGTGGATATTTTGGAATGACAATTTTTGCAGTCCTACATTATGGACAACTTTGTCTATATTATAGAAGAGTACTCCGAAAAAATGTAAATTTTTGACATATTTTTTTATTTTTTTTAATAATTTACGTTTTAATAATTGATTTTAAGGTGAAAAATTTTACTTTGGGCTAAGTACCTCTTAAACTATAAGAGAAATTCCACGTGTGTAAGAGTATTTTTTGTAGAGAATATATGTATTTAAAATATTTTTCAATAGAATCATAAATAATATTTTAGCGATTAAAAAAACTTAATACCGGATTTGAGCAATTTTCGAGAACCGAAGACACCAAGATATATGTTCTTCTCGAAATCAATTGGAAAATATATCTGGTATGTCCATGTTATTTCGTTAAAAAATATTCAGTAGTTCCAAAAGTACAAAATTATTTCCAAAAACAGAGTTTTGGTACCACAGTGCAATGGACGATAAAATTGTATGCTTTCGTGAGCATTATGTGATGGGCAAGACTTAGTTGAAATTTAAAATATAATTTATCATTTTCATTTTAAAAGTATGTATTATCAAAAGTTTTTCAAGTTTTGCAAAAAAATACGCAATAAAAACTCGTTACAAACTTAGTGAAAACAAAAATTAGAATGCTAATATTCGGCTATGCAAATTCGTGGTGGTTATTAACCACAAATGCATGTGAAGTAAATTCACACATATAAATACTCGCTCCCATGTACACCATACAATATATAAATGCTTTCTTAAATGCAACACAGGAACACGTATGATGATTCCATATTAGCGTTACACACGGAAAGACGAAGTTAATATACTCTCTTCAAATCTTGTGGTGGTAGAGGGAATATCATAAAATCGATTTTAACCCAATTAACTATAAGCACCATGTATAATTTTGAAATTATGTTTCCATTTGGGTCAAATTGTATTTATAACATTTTCAAATCAATCTTAAGCTTAGAAGATACAAGTTTACCGATTTTACCTCTTAAACATTCTATTGTATATAGATTGACATAGAAAATCAATATTTTACAAATAAATAATATATATTTACATTATATTTTGAGATATAATTATAATATTTGTTAGCGAACTATAAATTAATTGCTGAATACTTTCGTTTTTAATCGATGTATTTTTTTCTGAATAAAAGTTTCAAACTTTTAAGGTTTTCTTCATAAAGTCATAAAAATAGCGTTAAATCGTTAAAATTTTTAGACGCATTCGGCTACAATTAATAGGTAAAATCGGTTTAATATCAATAAATTAATTTAATTAATAATTAATTTCTAAATAGAAATAGAAATTGTCAATATAAAAATTGAATCAGTTACCATTTTTATAACATTTTGAAAATTTTCGATAAAATCTGTATTGAATTTGAAATAAAAAAACATAATTAAAAGAAAGTTAATAAATAAAAATGTTTTTTTTTTTTTTTTTTTTTTTTTTTTTTTTAACTTTTAAACTTAATTTTGATTTTATCAAACCGTAATATAAGAACAACTTTGCATTTAATTGGTGCTATTATTTTGACCGCAGCCATATATGTTTGCAACAAAATTATTATTATAATATATCGCTTACACATATTTGTAACAATATTGTATAACTTACCATTTGGATTTGATAACGATAAACCGCCACTGATAAGATAGAAATATATATTCAAATGCAAAATTATGTAAATTATTGGTCTCAATTTGTAAATAAACAAGAAATGGCCCGTTGATGATGATGACGTTCTCATAATTATAGTTTTCACCTTAGATTCCGATAAAAATGGCCAATTCGATTGAGCGTTAAAATTTCAGGATTTTACATTCTGTTGTATTCTACAATGAAACAAATAGAAAATTGTATGATATGAAAATCCTGCGATAAAAATCTCTTAAAAAACAAGTAAGAAGTTAAAGTCTTTCTAATTTATGCAGTATATAATTACAGTACATATTGCTATTTATGTAGAAGTTGTGCGTTGTTAGACGATTTTTTCTGGGTGGATTATATACTAACCAAAAAATTTTACTCATCGATATCGTCAAGTTTCATCAAGATATTTCTTAAATTGCGACCTGGCTTTTTTAAAATTGATTTCATGGACAAACGGAAATCATTAAATTCTCCGTTGAAAATTTACAATAAAAATTAAATAAAATTTACTTGGAAGTTTAACACGATTAAAAGAAAAATTAACTTAACACGTTATTCAAAATACAGGCAACTTTTAACATTTCATATGAGATCCTTTGTTCCTTATGATCAGAGTAGTTTAAGAATAACTATTACATACAATTTCTTAAAATAGACTTATATGACAAGTACGGCAACGTAATTTGGGTTGACGTTTTGATATCAGTTGAAATATGACGAAAGATATGACGAAAAAAGTCCAGTATAATGTTCTTTACTTTGTCAGTACTCGCAAAAGAGATTAATAGTAACAAGTAAGAATCCTATATTTGGCTATGCCAAATCTTCAATACCCTCCACCACAAATATGTATGAAGTTAATACGATAGGTTCCGTAGATATACATATACACAGACATACATTAAAAAAGTGTATATTATATAAAACAGAAACACTTCCTGAGTCATAAAATTAGTTATAATTTTGGCTATAACTTTTTTCTATTGAACTGATTTTGGTAATTTTTGGAATAGTAATGAAGTTTACATTATGGCAAAATTTCATTCCAATTTAACTCTTTGTTAATCAGATACTGGTCTATATCCTTTAAAATACTGAAGCGAGTTTGCTGGAAACAGGTCTTTAGTGAACACTTGAGCTCTGTGGATGTGAGCAGACAGACAGATTGACGAAAATCGAATGAAATTTTGATTTGATGCAAGAATACATTATGGGGTCTGAAATAATAGCATTACACACGAAATGACAAAATTAATACACTCTCTTCACCCCTTGTAGTGTGCAGGTTATAAAAACAAAAAATATGCTTCTTATAAGCTCAAAATTGTTTTTCTGGGGACTACAGCAAAATATGGACCAAGATTGTTCATATTTATAATATACTTTTATTATAGTTAGAAAAATCATTCTGCTAAATTTCAATGAAATTGATCTTTATTTAAATGTATTATAAACTCAAACTCGTTTTCCGGGAAAGCGCGTTATAAGGAGCTATAGGAAAATATGAACCGATATAGGATAAATTAATATAATGTAATGAACAGTTAGCAAAATAATTGTGTTAAATAGAATTGTTCTTTATTTACTAGTTTTATCAGCTGAAAACTGTTTTCGTTGAGAGCCTGATATGGGATTTACTTCAAAATATAGACCGAGATTGTTCTAATTAAAATTATACATTAAAAATAGTTTAAAAAATCATTGCACCGAATTCCAATGGAATTGGTCTTTATATAATTGTTTTATAAGTTCAAACCCGTTTTCCGGGAAGGGGCGTTATATAGGAGCTATATCAAAATATGGACCCATGTTAATACAATTTATAACATATATTTAAAATAGTTAAAAAATAATTGTGCCAAATTTCAATAGAATTGATTCAAATTAAGAATTTTATATGCTTTAAATCATATTTCAGGAAGGGCCTTATATGGGAGCTGGGTCAATTAATGATCAATATTAATGAACAATATGGCTTCTTTGGATTTATTATTGTATTAAAATAAGTATATGTGGTTGTTTCAGATATCGGTCTATAACTTCCTTGCTTATAAACCGATATAGCTGGTTTTAAATAGCAAACTACTTAGGACAATAATAAACGATGTGGCCAAGTTTCATTGAATTCGGACATATCACTCATCTCTACAGGAAAACGCATATTTCACTTAGTTGAATTGAAGATTTTTTGTAATTTTGTTGTGATGCCAATACGAAAAAATATAGACTAATTTTTAGTCTATATTTTTTACTAGTTTATAATCCTTGAATATATAAGGATTATAGTTTCTATTATTTATTGTAAGATAGTTTCTACACTTTATGTGGACTAGTTTGAAACCTATATTATATACTGGTTTGTAGTTTTTATTAAAGGCTAGATTATAGTCTATATTATAGACAAGTTTTAGTCCATATTATAGACTAGTTTCTAGTATATATTAGACCAGTTTCAAGTCTATACTAGTTTCTAGTCAGATAAAAGACTGATTCGTAGTCCATATTATGGACTACTTTTTAGTATGTTTTATAAACTAGCTTTAAGTTTTATAGAATAATTCTTTGTGTATATTATAAAATACTTTCTACTGTATTATAATCTGGTTTTAAACACATTTTAAGTCCTTTTTAAACCTTGTTTTTATCCTAAAAAGATAGTTACGTAATAAATGTATAATATATTTAAAAGTTATATAAATTTGTAGTTGAAACCTCGAAAATTACTCAATTTTCGAGATTTTTCCAAAAAATTAAAAATATTTATTCACCAATATTTCCGTATAGAAAAATTTTAATTTGTGTTTGATTCTATAATACATGTACCAGTTCATATATACTAATTTTTACCTGGACCGAAAATCCAACCTAACAGTTGAATTCAGTTATTTCAACAGACTAAAATCTTTTTATTTTTAATGAATTTGGAAAAAAACAACACACTTCTGTCAAAGTACAAATTTATTAAACAATGATAATTATTTAATAATCATCTTTATTCCCTTTGCTTTCGAGACTTAAAGAAGTCAACGATGAAGTTAATAATAATGTTGTTTTTTATAGTTCCAAGAAGAAAAGGTAATAATATAGTAAACAAGCTTTTTCAAATTAACAAAAATTAATAAAACCAGACCAATTTCGTCGTACTCCATGGCCCCAAAAGGATCTAGAAACTTATGCTCTTCCAAAACAGTCCATTAATACTTAAGAAAAAACTATGCAAAATTTAACTAAAATATGTTTAATGTTTATAAATTTTTGCAACATTATTAAAATTGAAATTTAATTATTTCATAGAATACTGTAGCACATATTTATGGAAGGGGAAATGTGCAAATTTCTGGAGAGAGGACCAAGTTTCAGTTAATTTTTGAAGGGTGGTGTACAATTTTTATACAAGTATTCAGTATCGCTGGTAATTACTTGAAAAATAAAATAATAAATTAAAAAAAAACTCAATTTTTTTATTCGACATTAAATAAATTTAAAAAAAATAAGATATTATTACGAAATTTGAATATAATATAGACAAAGTTGTCTATATTATATTCAAATTCCCATAAGGCTAGTGAGGAAGTTGTTTCCCCTATTGTCTCAAATTTGCTTTTATCCATTTACGTCAGAAATTCTTTTGGAATTAATAAAAAATTGTGTAGCCCAAAAGTATTTCACAATACGAAAATGTGAAAAATTTTTACCATCTTTTGAAAAACACAGAAAATAATCCAATTTTTTCCCTCAATTTCTATTTCAGTTACACAAAAATAATTTAGAATTTTTTACAAAATTCAGATAATATATAAGAGATTTTTTTCGACCCGAATAGAGCCTACCAAGTTAAAAAAAAAAAAAAAAAAAAAAAAAAAAAAAAACTGTCCAAAAATTGGTTAATTTTACTTTGGTCTAAATATCTCTTAAACTATAAGAGCTATCTCACGCATGTAAACTATTTACAAAAAAAGTTTAGCAATTTTTTAAAAATGTCGATATACCTGAAGTGACCAGGAGATCCACTTTCCTGGACCCACTACTGTATTATAGACTAGAAACATGTTCTTCTCCAGATCAATTGGAAAACATCTGAAAATTGTACATGTGAATTTTCGTTAAAAATATTCACTGGGAGAAAGCTGTCTTTATAGGCCAATATGGAGAACTATTTCGTCATTTTTTATTATTTAGCGTCATCATAGAAAAATGTCTTTTTTTCTTGAAGTTATTCGAATTTCCGTGTAGCGTCATGTGTATTTTAACTTAATCCATTTCCTTTAATAATTTCCTCAATATTCTCCGTTTTATTGTGATCAAAAAGCCACAGCTATATAGATCACACATTGTCAGTGTGCATTTTAGATTTTGAATTAACTGTTCTACCTTTATTTAGACTTTGTTGTGATTGTCGCCAGTGCTACCTAGAAGGTTGTGGCTAGGACCGCTGACTTCTAAAGGAATGTTAAGTCTTACGGGCAGCTATGTTGTTATTAATTGGAATCAAATGTAACCATTTCCACTTGAATTTTAAAACCTTTTTTTGATATGAAATAATATTTGTTCATATCATTTTTATGATTGTGGAAGAGTAGAGGGAGTTTTCTTTATTGGAGACTATTAGAGTCTCAAATAATGGCCATTTGGCTCAGGTATAACAGAATATCGGGAAATGTCAGGATCTTTATTGCATAATACGACATTTCATTAGGCTATTACATGTATTACATTACCTGGTTAAATGTAATGAGATATTCTCCTACAGAATTCCATTTCCTACCACAGTAAATGTGAGCCGCTTGAGAAGCTTTGATAATAATCTTTATGTAATAACGCAAATGAAATGTTTAACAGAGTTTACATATCGTATATGTTGTGGTATTAGTTTCTTATAACCGGACTCTGTTTATAGTGAACCAACTCTAGAAGAATTGATCACATGTAAATATGCAAATTTTTGATACACTTCAAATTCTTGGTGTCATATAGGTCGCAATTTTGAAAATAATTTTCTGTAATTTGCCGTGTATATTTATTTTTAGAATAGTAAATCCACAGAAATCAGATTACCCTAGTGCCATTATTTGGTATAGCTTCCATATAAGGCCCCTTCCCGAAAAAAGTTTTGGTATTATAAAACTATTATTTTTTCATATTTTCCTAATTATCCTTATTATACATTATTAATTTGACCAATCTCGGTCCATATTTTTCTATAACTCTATTAAGGCCTCTTCTGAAAAACAGTTTTGAACTTATAAAAAATATTAAATTAAGAGCAACCCTAATGAAATTCGCACAATTGTTTCGAGCCATATTTTGATAAAGCATTAAAAACAACTTCTAAGAAAAGCAATTTAAAGCTTATTAAACTCATAATTTTTATCCAATTTTATTGAAATTCGGCAAAATTTTTATTTTATTATTTTTTAGGCTTAAAATGTTCTTAAATGTGGACCAATCTCACAGTGAAAATTTCTTTCTTTATAGATACATTCAAAATATGTTACCATATTTCACTGCAGATTTTATAATGGCTTTTCCAAAATCGGTTTTAAAGCCGATGAATGAATAATTAGATTTTGGTGTAATATCTTCAACTAATGCTAATGTTTGCTTGATGTATGAAAGCTTAATGTTTATGTCTAACATTTTTATAAATTTATACAAAAGTTCATGAGATTTAAAAATTATGTGCATTAATTGTTGTTATTTAACAATTCCATACAGACAGAGATGAAGGGTAAACAAAATTCGGCACATCAGAATCGAACACCAATCAGGAATAAGTGTGCAATAGGATAAAAGTCCTAAAAATGGAAATTGAATAAGTTAATAAATAATTCCTTGGATGTAAAATTCATTCTTATTTACTTCATTATATCTTGGTTTTGTAGGTTTATAGAAAATGGACATTTCATGAGAAATTCGGCTCATTTCAATGGTCCTATGCCTAAATATGGACTGACATTAGCTAAATATATTAAAAACTATTAGAAAATTTATTGCATTTTAAATAGAAGTGGTCATATATAAAAATTGTATAACCTTTACCACCTTTTGTGAAAAGGGATTAATATGTGAGCTGGTTAAACAGTGGTCACAGCGTATAACTTTTTTTTAACTTTACCGATGTTGTTAATGAAATATATATTATTTTATAGTAATGCTATTTATTTATTTTATTATTATTATTATTATTATTATTATTATTATTATTATTATTATTATTATTATTATCTTGTTTGGGATTTATGTTAATAATCAATTTTGTTATTTTTTATTTTGGGGTGTATCAAAATTTTACATATTTTTATCTATAACTATTCTAATCATACTAATTTTTATTGAAATTTAACAAG
This sequence comes from Cochliomyia hominivorax, assembly GCA_004302925.2. NCBI lineage: Eukaryota > Metazoa > Arthropoda > Insecta > Diptera > Calliphoridae > Cochliomyia > Cochliomyia hominivorax. Next base: position 636,118 of record PYHX02000312.1, on the reverse strand, counting down.
CAAACAGATGGAAATAGCTGAATCGATCCCTTTCCTAATTTGATGCAAAATATAAAGCGTATATACCACATAAACTAACTTCAACCGTTTAAGTTTTAGTTGGAATTGAATCTGCGACAGGCTTGACTTAATTAGATATTTAAACACTCCTATTTAAGTTAAAAATCACGCTAAACCATCAGTTATCATTATATGAATGTACTTTGTTATTTTGTGACGTGTTGGCATATAAATTATTTCGCTCTCCGGTTGTTTACATTGCTTCGCCGAAAATATATCTAATTTGCCAACAATCACTTTAGATCATATTGACATATGATTCTGAATTTAAATCGGATCTGTTAATTATAGGCAAATAAATCGCTTCATAGTACGTTTCCTTTTTACAACAACATACATAGGAGTTAGCATATGTCCTTGTCACTTTAATCATCAGTTGTCTTATGTCTTTTTTAAAGGCAATGTTTACGGTTATGACCTTATACATCACAAAACACTGTTATTAATGCCATCTCCCGTTTCATAGTAGTCGAATAAAAGCAGGATTAATTTTTGGACTGCTAAAAATAAATTTACCTCAGATACAATTTAACTTATTGTTCCCCAAGAGAATTTTTATATTGAATAATAGATCAGTCGACGAATGTTCATTTCATGCGTAATAATTTCCATTTTAAATAATCTTGTGTATTTGAATATTACAGAATAAAATTTTTAATGGTATTTTATTTTGGTTGTTATTACAGTTTCTCGTATCGAGTTTCGGATTTCAAACTTGATCTTTATATAGAGTCTAATCTATTATTCAATATTTAATAGTTTTATAAATAAATAAGTTTTATAAAATGTTCAAAACAATTTAACGAAAATCATTTCATAATTCTCAATTGCTCTCATGCAAATCCCACTTTTACTTTAATGAGAATCGGTCCACATTCTCTAAGTAAAAAAAAGTTATTTTTGTGATCGATTTAACACTACCATCTTTATACTGATATCGACTCTAAATGATCGAAATAATATATCGTCCAAATTGAATATACGATTTTATTAAATAAAAACATCTCACAAAAATATTCAATTGTTCTAAACTTACAAAATTATTTCCAAAATATGTTTTGTAAATTATTGTTATTTAATATATGACACACTCTTAAACCTATCACATAGCTTCCACAGGTGCATACATATGCACCATATGCATGATGTCAAATAAAAAATCCCATTTTCGGCAATTTTGACAAAATTTCCAAAATGTACGTGTATAACATATAACTTGGTCCGTAAACTACAACTATTTTAATTCTTTTGAATAATATTTTCAATGTGGTTGGTATCTGTTTTTTGATAATAATAACATATATAAACGTAATATATATATATATATATATATATATATATATATATATATATATATATATATATATATATTAATTACTTTCCTTAGACGTTTACAACCAATATCATATATATTACATTATCAATCAAAATTACAAAATGAAGTATGTGTTTTACATATGTATTAAAACATAATTATGCACTGTCATAAACTTTGAAATTAAATAAGCATTCTCCGGGGATATTGTATAGATAAAATTAATTGATTTAAAAGTTTTAATACAAATTATATGATAAATATATATCTGTTCACTTCTTAATTTAGAATAATTTTACTTTTAAGTTATTATTTAAGATAACACAGATGTATCGATGAATTCTACAAAAGTATTTTTAACTTTGCATTTTCGTTATTGAGTATTTATGTTTGAAATTCACAATTTTCATTTAGAAATACACGTTTTTATTTTTTTCAGTGAACAGTTAAATATATATATATTTTTTAATTATAATTGTGTTGTTATTGAATTCTATTTATGTTTCTTATAAGGATACATTTACAACATAGTTATGCGCCACTTGTACATGCATATGTATATGTATTTGAACGTATACATTTAGTATATGAAGTTATATGTATGTATATGCATATATTTGTGTAAAATTACAACTATACAAAGATAAGCCGTTCCAAAAAAATTAAACTTTTACATATTATTTGCAACTGAAATTTAATTGTGCAAATTGTATACTATTTTCAATATATTTTTAATTATTTTACTAAAATAATAGTATGTTCAAAAAATCTATCTTTTGTTAATATTAACATAACACAAAATCTAGACCACTTATACTCTTATATTACTCACACACTAGAAAAGGATTTGTTTTATATAAGAGATAAACATTGCATTAATTTTGTTTTCAAACATTTGTAGACTTACAAATTTGCCCAAAATGCAGTTAAATCACGTAAAATATTGTATTTAAAATTTGTTTATTTTTAAATTAATTTTTAAACAATTATCATTGGTATATACATTTAATTTTTTGTTATACTTGTATGTATTTTTTACTAATGAAAGCGCACAATCCGAATAACTGTAATTACGAAAATGCAAACAAACTAGAAATCACCCTTATTTAGCCAGTGCTGTCTACTTTCCAAAATAATATTGACGATTTTGAAAGTTATTACTTTTTTAAATTCACTTAATATTCGACAGATTATTTATAATTTCATAGCTTTGCTAGGGTTCTATGGCAGCCGTACCAAGTTGCTTTGTGTAGTAGACTTACATTTTTAGTTTAGTTATTTTTGAACAAATAACAAAACTGATGAAGTGATAAAATTTTGAAACTTGCTGTCCAAATTTAATCTCGCAAAATTATAAGTTTAAAACTAATTCATAATTTGTTCCAATAGTAAATTATTGAAAAAAGTGCAAAATTTCCGCGAGCATAAAAATGTAATACTATAAAACAATTATTGAAATAAGTTAATTATTTAACTTATAACTGAAGCATTTTTTAAGATATTGTACAAAATGTACAATATCCTTCTTCAGAGGAATTAGTTTTTTAACAGTGTGGAAATGAACACAAATAGTTGTATTCCGCAAAATAAGACCATCAAATGATTTACCTTTTCAAAAAGTGCATGAAATCTCATATTGGGTGTTGCTTTTTTTGCAAATGGGCTTAATTTTGTGCGTCATTTGTTGGAATTGGCTAATTAAAATTTTAGATGACTCGAGAAAAAGTATCTCATAATCAAAAAAGCTAAGTAATGGGTTCCATTAGCTAAAAACTAATTATTGATCAACTCTAATTTATGCTACAGGCCATTCAGCTGCTCATTCAAAATAGCGTTACATATTAAGTGCCAAAATAACAATGGAGATAATACGGCCCACATTTATTTTAATTTCTTTAAAAGAACTAACTGCATTCTGCGAAAAACAGGTTAAAACCAAAACACTACCAAATTCTTGTCTATGGTAATGTAATAGAATGGTATTTAGAATTGAGAATAAATAGGATTGGTATTTAACAGGCCTCTGATGTAGTCAATTTTAATTTGCTTTTCTTAACGAAAAATTCCACCTGAATAGAATTGGTTAAAATTATATCCGATATAAATAGAACTAAATTAAACCAATTCTATTCAGATTCAGTGTTTCATGTAAGAAAAGCAAATTAAAATTGACTACATCGGAGGCCTATCATAGACAACTCTATAGTCCTATAGCACTGTAGGCTACAAAAGTAATCTGGAGCTAATAAACCATCTAAAATCAGAGTCTGAAGCGATTTACTCTAACGAATCTTATACAATTTATAACAAAAAAGTACGATTAAATGTTGCTTGAGCTACGAACAGCTAATTTTTTAGTTCGTATTATTGCTATTGCAATAATATTACCAAGGAAACAGAATCAAGAAAACGAAACGAAAAATTGCAAAATATGCTTAAAGATTATTTAAATTTTATTCTTAATGATTTATTTAACAAGCAGACTGGTGTTAAGTAATATTAGACCTAAGAAATCAACTCGTGAATTATATACATGGGCCGTATTTATTCTAAAAAAACGAATTTTCTACTTTTATTTGTTGTATAAATTTCAAAAGATAAAATTATATTTTGACATTTCTCTTAAAGAATTTTCATGATTTCTCATAAAGAAAGACATTGAAAATGAAGAGAGATACTCTACTCTCATCTTCGGTAAAATTGGTATCTTTAAATGTTAAAATTGTTAATTTTTAAGCTTAAAAAAGTCTTAAATAAGTCTTTTGTTATTCGACTCAATTCTTTCTGCACTTGTCCTATATATTTGCCATTAGTTTGACCAATAACGATACATGTTTCGCTATAATTTCCATATAAGGTCTCTTCCCTTAAAACGTTATTGAGTTGTTTTGATTATTTAAAATCAAATTGTCTATGAAACTCTTTTTTAATTTTTTCAATAAAACGTTTATTTCATACTAAAAAAACCTTTATTTATTAAAAATTAAAATTTTGGTAGAATTGAATCTGGCAGGTTTTTCATTATAGCAACACTGGTAGCGTGCACTTTAAGTCAGAGCTGGTAATTGAAGGAAAGTATAAAAAGTCCCAGCTAGTGACAACAAATAGTACGAAAAAAACACAACACTAATGTATAAAGAATAATAAATTCCAAAATTAATTATTCTTTATAAAAATATTTTAATTTCCCCAGTTTCCTTAAATTTTGGGATATTTTTTATTTCACCCATATTTTAGATCATTTTTTTTATAATACAAATACTTTTTAAGTAGAAATCATACTTTTAGCTAATTTGGATATATTTTGCATATTAACTCCTTAATGGATTAATAGTAGATTATCTGTCACTTAGCTTCTAAACTTTTAATAAATTAACTAGTCTCGTTACTACTTAATAATAAATAAAACAAGGATCACTTTTCATTCTTTATCAATTTGAAAACATTTGGTCCTTGCGAGACGAAAACTGGACAAGATTCATTGGTGTCTATGTTAGCAATACATACTGTTCTCATTTTCGTTATTCCAGCTTCTGTCAATTGATGTTAACAACACAACAACAAAACCTCCGCAAACAATTTAAATATTCCATACAAATATAAAAATGTACGTATAGTTCAGTGTGTCATATCACTTAAAATAAAATTGTTAAAAAGTATTATCTTTTAATACTTAATATAAAACTGATCGCTTTACACTTGCTTGGCAATTTTATATTTAACTTTACTTAGTGCAATTATATTACAACACTGTTTTTATTTTCTCCATTTTTGTTATTATTTTTGACAAAATAATTCTAACCTTCGTGAGGAAACTAGTTCTGGTTTGAAATCTCTCCAACCAAGTATAAATAATTGTGTTTCGACTATGTCAAATTATAGTGTTTCCATGAACAGCTGGGATCCAATTTTAGTTTTTATTTGTCTTCAACGGTTATCATCACGAACCGTTAATTTATGATCTTAGAAATAAATCTGCTTCGTCTCTTTGGAAGGACTTAGACAATTTCATTACTGATAGAGCTTTGACATTAGACTGCGTCAACGACTTAAGACGATCTGAACAACCACAGAACTCTTGTTCTTCTCTTAAATCTTAAAAGTCGGTCCGAAACTTATTATCAAACAGTGACAATACATCTTCATTTCTTGTAAATAGATTTTGCCCCATATGCAAAAAAGCAAATACATAAATTACATACTTGTCTACGATTTAGACAACAATCTGTATCCGAAAGATTTTCGCTTGTCACAAAGCACATTTTATTTTATCTGTAATTCTGCTAATTCACTTCATAATGGCGCGAGTCTGTCTTCAGTTCCCCGAACTAACAACTCCGCACCAGTGAATTTGTTCAGATCGTCTTAAGTCGTTGACGCAGTCTAATGTCAAAGCTCTATCATTAATTGAGTCAAATTAAGTCGAACAATAAAAGACTTGTCTTTATTTAAGACTTTTATATGCTTAAATATTTACAATTTTAACATTTAACGATACCAATTTTACCGTAGATGAGAGTAGAGCATTTCTCTCTTCATTTTCCATGTCTAATTATGAGAAATCATGAAAATTCTTTAAGAGAAATGTCAAAATATACATTCAAATTCTTAATTCTTTAAGCATATTTTGCAATTTTTCATTTCGTTTTCTTGATATTTATTTCCTTGGTAATATTAATACAATAACAAAAATACGAACTAATAAAAATTGAGAAATTGCACAACTAACCTTATTATGAATTCTTCACGTTAGTTTTTTTAAATATGAGATACTATTTCTCGAGTCATCTAAAATTTTACTTAGCCAATTCCAACATATGACGCACAAAATTAAGCCCATTTGCAAAAAAAGCATCACCCAATATGAGCTTTCATGCACTTTTTCAAAAGGTAAATCATTTGATGATCTTGTTTTGCGGAATACCACTATTTGTGTTCATTTCCACACTGTTAAAAAACTAATTCCTCTGAAGAAGGATATTGTACATTTTGTACAATATCTTAAAAAATGCTTCAGTTATAAGTTAAATAATTAACTTATTTCAATAATTGTGTTATAGTATTACATTTTTTATGCCCGGAAATTTTGCACTTTTTTCAATAATTTACATATTTTAACCTTTTGTAAAAACTATTGGAACAAATTATGAATTAGTTTTAAACTTATAATTTTGCGAGATTAAAGTTGGGCAAAGTTTCAAAATTTTATCACTTCATCATTTTTGTTATTTGTTCAAAAATAACTAAACTAAAAATGTAAGTCTACTACACAAAGCAACTTGGTACGGCTGCATAGAACCCTAGCAATGCTACGAAAATTTAAATAATAATAACTAATTGAAATAACTTTCAAAATTGGCAATATTATTTTAGAAAGTATACAGCACTGACTAAATAAGGGTGATTTCTAGTTTGTTTGCATTTTCGTAACTACAGTTATTCGGATTGTGCGGGAAGTGTGCAGAAACTGAATATTCGTACACATTTTACAAATGTGTAAAAAATTAGTTCAATCCAATAAGGGTCATCTAGAATATTGAGTATAGTGTCTTTCTGAAACTGTATATATATATATATATATATATATATATATATATATTATATATATATATATATATATATATATATATATATATATATATACTTGATATTGTTTAAAATTTCAATAAAATTTAAGAAACTAAAAAGCTTTTGGCAAAGATACTTAAATGAAAGCTATAGCCATATATGACACGGTATTCGTCGAGTGTTAGATGAGTAATTTTGCCGAATTTCAATAGAAACCAGTTTTCCGGGAAAGAAGCTATAGCAAAACATGGTCCATATTTAAGAGTTCTTTAAGCTTAAAACTATATTCCAGGAAGGTGCCTTGAGTCCTTTTATTGTTTTAAATTTGTTATTACATCAAAACATATATTTTGCAGAATTCTGAAAATTTCCTTCAAAATATGACTCACTGATTTCGTGGTATATCAAATTATATACATATTTATGCCTATAACATTTTTTCTGTTGCTCCGATTTTTATTATTTTTTTGTTCGATAATGAATAATGAACGGAATATTATTGTCAAATTCTCTTAAAATCCAGCTACTTTTTGATCAAAAATTATAAATATTTTTGGAGGTGTTTGTCTCCATTTCATAAAGTTTGTATTTGATTTTCAAATCTTTTAAATGGTTTATTTAGGTATCTTTATAAACCCATTTAAAATAATTTCCAAAACTTCTTGAAAGAACGAATGGCACGAAAAGTAATTAACATTGACACCATATTGAAGTTACTTCTGAAAATATATTATTTTAATGTATCACATTTCTTTAACATTTTCTTTGCGTGTTGAAGTACCCTCAGATACCGATATGTTGTTTATTACTATAACAATTTTATTGATTTTATACCAAGAACATTATTTTATGGACTTTTATTGAGTTGAGTTTATTAAAGGTGGGCAGGAAAATTCAATTAGGTCCAAGTTTTGGTGATGGATTACAAAACAACCATGAAAAACAAATACAAAATTTTATGCATATGAAAACTTGTCAAATTGCCATTTTGGGCTAATAAATCGTCAAAATGACGATAAATCGTCAAATCTGGCAACAGTGTTTGCAGTAGAAAAGTCAGTCTGCTAGCTGGCCAAGCAGTAAGACAGCTGGTAAGGAGATTATATTTCCCCAATTGTACACATCATAAATAACTGTCAGTATTCTTGTAGAATTTATAATCCCACTAATTTTTTGAATATTTCATTTTATGTAAGAAAATTCTTCATTAACAATATTTTTTTAATGAAATCGGCCATTAAAATCTATAGCTCGGTACCAATATATGTTTATATATTTTATATGCAAGAATAAGTTACTATGTAACATTGTAGTTCTTATAGAAGACTTTTGCTGGTGTTTATGATGATGAATGAATAATTAGTTATATAGTGAAATATCTTTACTCAAGCTAAGTTTTTCAGAATAATAGTGGTATTTAAAATTCGGCACAGCCGAATATATAAAATATTTATTTATTTATATTTATTTATTAATGTGATGTTATAGCTTTCGAAAAAATAGTTAATTTGATTTTACTCTGCACTAAACATAGGAAAATTGTTAATTTTTTTTTTTTCAAAACCAAAAAAATTTGTAAAAATTTTGATATAAAGTTGTTTCTAAAAATACATAACACTAAAAATCAAATCACATGGGTGATATAGCTTTCGAAAATATAGCATATTTGATTATAAACTGCACCAAACATGGAGAATTTTTCAAAATCAAAAAATATAGTGGGAAGCGATGATAACATCTATTCTAACGAATCTGTTACAATTTGTTCCTAAAAAGTGAACAAGTAAAAAGAAACAGAAGAAATCATAAATAATGGTAAAAGTTGCTATAACTTCGATAATAAAATTGTTAAGTTAACGTTATTTTTATTTTATAATAATTTCGAAGAAAATAGAATTTAATTAGGTATCATGTTTTAATATAATAGTTGAAACCTACTTTATATATATATATATATATATATATATATATATATATATATATATATATATATATATATATATATATATATATATATATATATATATATATATATATATATATATATATATATATATATATATATATATATATATATATATTTATATATATATATATATATATATATATATATATATATATATATATATATATATATATATATATATATATATATATATATATATACATATATATATACATATATTTATTATATACTCGATGGTCAAAATGCACTTTTGTGCCGGCTTATGAGATATTACTATTTCCAGGTTAAAGGTTCTTACAAAACCCATCATCTCTCAATGTCGTATCTGTGTTATTGAAAACCATCAAAAGATTTAACTGATTATGGGCGCCTTACCTCCCGAGAGAACAACTCTCAGTCGCCATTTACCAACACTGGAGTAGACTTCGCTGGCCCATTTGATATACGTAGGACCCGGA
>PYHX02000312.1:617500-626651 GCA_004302925.2 Cochliomyia hominivorax | reverse complement strand
TCTTTATATAAGAGTCTATCTATTATTCATATTTAATAGTTTTATAAATAAATAAGTTTATAAATGTTAAACAATTTAACGAAAATCATTTCATAATTCTCAATTGCTCTCATGCAAATCCCACTTTTACTTTAATGAGAATCGGTCCACATTCTCTAAGTAAAAAAAAGTTATTTTTGTGATCGATTTAACACTACCATCTTTATACTGATATCGACTCTAAATGATCGAAATAATATATCGTCCAAATTGAATATACGATTTTATTAAATAAACATCTCACAAAAATATTCAATTGTTCTAAACTTACAAAATTATTTTCCAAAATATGTTTTGTAAATTATTGTTATTTAATATATGACACACTCTTAAACCTATCACATAGCTTCCACAGGTGCATACATATGCACCATATGCATGATGTCAAATAAAAAATCCCATTTTCGGCAATTTTGACAAATTTCCAAAATGTACGTGTATAACATATAACTTGGTCCGTAAACTACAACTATTTTAATTCTTTTGAATAATATTTTCAATGTGGTTGGTATCTGTTTTTGATAATAATAACATATATAAACGTATATATATATATATATATATATATATATAATATATATATATATATATATATATATATATATATATATATATCTATATATATATATATATATATAATATATATAATATTTATATATATATATAATATATATATATATATATATTATATATATATAGTTTAAATTAACGTTATTCCTTAGACGTTTACAACCAATATCATATATATTACATTATCAATCAAAATTACAAAAATGAAGTATGTGTTTTACATATGTATAAAACATAATTATGCACTGTCATAAAACTTTGAAATTAAATAAGCATTCTCCGGGGATATTGTATAGATAAAATTAATTCATTTAAAAGTTTTAATACAAATTATATGATAAATATATATCTGTTCACTTCTTAATTTAGAATAATTTTACTTTTAAGTTATTATTTAAGATAACACAGATGTATCGATGAATTCTACACAAAGTATTTTTAACTTTGCATTTTCGTTATTGAGTATTTATGTTTGAAATTCACAATTTTCATTTAGAAATACACGTTTTTATTTTTTTCAGTGAACAGTTAAATATATATATATTTTTTAATTATAATTGTGTTGTTATTGAATTCTATTTATGTTTCTTATAAGGATACATTTTTACAACATAGTTATGCGCCACTTGTACATGCATATGTATATGTATTTGAACGTATACATTTAGTATATGAAGTTATATGTATGTATATGCATATATTTGTGTAAAATTACAACTATACAAAGATAAGCCGTTCCAAAAAAATTAAACTTTTACATATTATTTGCAACTGAAATTTAATTGTGCAAATTGTATACTATTTTCAATATATTTTTAATTATTTTACTAAAATAATAGTATGTTCAAAAATCTATCTTTTGTTAATATTAACATAACACAAAATCTAGACCACTTATACTCTTATATTACTCACACACTAGAAAGGATTTGTTTTATATAAGAGATAAACATTGCATTAATTTTGTTTTCAAACATTTGTAGACTTACAAATTTGCCCAAAATGCAGTTAAATCACGTAAAATATTGTATTTAAAATTTGTTTATTTTTAAATTAATTTTTAAACAATTATCATTGGTATATACATTTAATTTTTGTTATACTTGTATGTATTTTTTACTAATGAAAGCGCACAATCCGAATAACTGTAATTACGAAAATGCAAAACAAACTAGAAATCACCCTTATTTAGCCAGTGCTGTCTACTTTCCAAAATAATATTGACGATTTTGAAAGTTATTACTTTTTTAAATTCACTTAATATTCGACAGATTATTTATAATTTCATAGCTTTGCTAGGGTTCTATGGCAGCCGTACCAAGTTGCTTTGTGTAGTAGACTTACATTTTTAGTTTAGTTATTTTTGAACAAATAACAAAACTGATGAAGTGATAAAATTTTGAAACTTGCTGTCCAAATTTAATCTCGCAAAATTATAAGTTTAAAACTAATTCATAATTTGTTCCAATAGTAAATTATTGAAAAAAGTGCAAAATTTCCGCGAGCATAAAAATGTAATACTATAAAACAATTATTGAAATAAGTTAATTATTTAACTTATAACTGAAGCATTTTTTAAGATATTGTACAAAATGTACAATATCCTTCTTCAGAGGAATTAGTTTTTTAACAGTGTGGAAATGAACACAAATAGTTGTATTCCGCAAAATAAGACCATCAAATGATTTACCTTTTCAAAAAGTGCATGAAATCTCATATTGGGTGTTGCTTTTTTTGCAAATGGGCTTAATTTTGTGCGTCATTTGTTGGAATTGGCTAATTAAAATTTTAGATGACTCGAGAAATAGTATCTCATAATCAAAAAAGCTAAGTAATGGGTTCCATTAGCTAAAAACTAATTATTGATCAACTCTAATTTATGCTACAGGCCATTCAGCTGCTCATTCAAAATAGCGTTATATACTAAGTGCCAAAATAACAATGGAGATAATACGGCCCACATTAATTTTAATTTCTTTAAAAGAACTAACTGCATTCTGCGAAAAACAGGTTAAACCAAAACACTACCAAATTCTTGTCTATTGTAATGTAATAGAATGGTATTTAGAATTGAGAATAAATAGGATTGGTATTTAACAGGCCTCTGATGTAGTCAATTTTAATTTGCTTTTCTTAACGAAAAATTCCACCTGAATAGAATTGGTTAAAATTAGATCCGATATAAATAGAACTAAATTAAACCAATTCTATTCAGATTCAGTGTTTCATGTAAGAAAAGCAAATTAAAATTGACTACATCGGAGGCCTATCATAGACAACTCTATAGTCCTATAGCACTGTAGGCTACAAAAGTAATCTGGAGCTAATAAACCATCTAAAATCAGAGTCTGAAGCGATTTACTCTAACGAATCTTATACAATTTATAACAAAAAAGTACGATTAAATGTTGCTTGAGCTACGAACAGCTAATTTTTTAGTTCGTATTATTGATATTGCATTAATATTACCAAGGAAACAGAATCAAGAAAACGAAACGAAAAATTGCAAAATATGCTTAAAGATTATTTAAATTTTATTCTTAATGATTTATTTAACAAGCAGACTGGTGTTAAGTAATATTAGACCTAAGAAATCAACTCGTGAATTATATACGTGGGCCGTATTTACTCTAAAAAAACGAATTTTCTACTTTTATTTGTTGTATAAATTTCAAAAGATAAAATTGTAAGAATTTGAATGCATATTTTGACATTTCTCTTAAAGAATTTTCATGATTTCTCATAAAGAAAGACATTGAAAATGAAGAGATATACTCTACTCTCATCTTCGGTAAAATTGGTATCTTTAAATGTTAAAATTGTTAATTTTTAAGCTTAAAAAGTCTTAAATAAGTCTTTTGTTGTTCGACTCAATTCTTTCTGCACTTGTCCTATATATTTGCCATTAGTTTGACCAATAACGATACATGTTTTGCTATAATTCCCATATAAGGTCTCTTCCCTTAAAACGTTATTGAGTTGTTTTGTTTATTTAAAAACAAATTGTCTATGAAACTCTTTTTTAATTTTTTCAATAAAACGTTTATTTCATACTAAAAAAAACCTTTATTTATTAAAAATTAAAATTTTGGTAGAATTGAATCTGGCAGGTTTTTCATTATAGCAACACTGGTAGCGTGCACTTTAAGTCAGAGCTGGTAATTGAAGGAAAGTATAAAAAGTCCCAGCTAGTGACAACAAATAGTACGAAAAAAACACAACACTAAGTGTATAAAGAATAATTAATTCCAAAATTAATTATTCTTTATAAAAATATTTTAATTTCCCCAGTTTCCTTAAATTTTGGGATATTTTATTATTTTACCCATATTTTAGATCATTTTTTTTATAATACAAACACTTTTTAAGTAGAAATCATACTTTTAGCTAATTTGGATATATTTTGCATATTAACTCCTTAATGGATTAATAATAGATTATCTGTCACTTAGCTTCTAAACTTTTAATAAATTAACTAGTCTCGTTACTACTTAATAATAAATAAAACAAGGATCACTTTTGATTCTTTATCAATTTGAAAACATTTGGTCCTTGCGAGACGAAAACTGGACAAGATTCATTGGTGTCTATGTTAGCAATACATACTGTTCTCATTTTCGTTATTCCAGCTTCTGTCAATTGATGTTAACAACACAACAACAAAACCTCCGCAAACAATTTAAATATTCCATACAAATATAAAAATGTACGTATAGTTCAGTGTGTCATATCATTTAAAATAAAATTGTTAAAAAGTATTATCTTTTAATACTTAATATAAAACTGATCGCTTTACACTTGTTTGACAATTTTTTATTGAACAACACTGTTTTTATTTTCTCCATTTTTGTTATTATTTCTGACAAAATAATTCTAACCTTCGTGAGGAAACTAGTTCTGGTTTGAAATCTCTCCAACCAAGTATAAATAATTCTGTTTCGACTATGTCAAATTATAGTGTTTCCACGAACAGCTGGGATCCAATTTTAGTTTTTATTTGTCTTCAACGGTTATCATCACGAACCGTTAATTTATGATCTTAGAAATAAATCTGCTTCGTCTCTTTGGAAGGACTTAGACAATTTCATTACTGATAGAGCATTGACATTAGACTGCGTCAACGACTTAAGACGAACTGAACAACCACAGAACTCTTGTTCTTCTCTTAAATCTTAAAAGTCAGTCCGAAACTTATTATCAAACAGTGATAATACATCTTCATTTCTTGTAAATAGATTTTGCCCCATATGCAAAAAACAAATACATAAATTACATACTTGTCTACGATTTAGACAACAATCTGTATCCGAAAGATTTTCGCTTGTCACAAAGCACATTTTATTTTATCTGTAATTCTGCTAATTCTCTTCATAATGGCGCGAGCCTGTCTTCAGTTCCCCGAACTAACAACTCCGCACCAGTGAATTTTTAGTAGTTTACCATAAATATTAAGAAGTACAAGAGACAATGTACTCTATATTCTAGATGATTTTAGAGAAGACCCTTATTGGATCGAACTAGATTTCTTTCGAAGTACCAGGGAGTTCGATTGACTCCTGGAACTCGAACATTTTTAAAAATATGTACGAATATTCAGCCGTTTCTGCAAACTTCATGAAATGAAAGTTGGCTCTGATGCGGGATCAATAAGTGTTTTCACTATGGCTGTTCCTAAAATAACTGGCCTATTCTGGTATATATGAAATCCCTGCGTAGTAGAAGTGTTAGAACAATTATTTCTGTAAGTAATATTTTTGCAGCCGCATTTTGGTGATTAGTAGAAGTTCTTGGCAGAGAAATATTCACTGTTGCGGAGTTGTTAGTTCGAGTAACTGAAAACGGACTCGCGCCATTATGAAGAGAATTAGCAGAATTAGAGATAGGCAATCAACTCAAAAAATGTGCTTTGTGACAAGCGAAAATAAATCGTACCAAGTATGTAATTTATGTATTTGTTTCTTGCATATAGGGCAAAATCTATTCACAAGAAATGAAGATGTATTGTCACTGTTTGGTAATAAATTTTTGACCGACTTAAGGGATTTAAGCTTTCCCATAGAAGAGTTTTGAGGTTGTTCAGATCGTCTTAAGTCGTTGACGCAGTCTAATGTCAAAGCTCTATAAGTAATTGAGTCAAATTAAGTCGAACAACAAAAGACTTGTCTTTATTTAAGATTTTTATAAGCTTAAATATTTACAATTTTAACATTTAACGATACCAATTTTACCGAAGATGAGAGTAGAGCAAATCTCTCTTCATTTTCAATGTCTAATTATGAGAAATCATGAAAATTCTTTAAGAGAAATGTCAAAATATGCATTCAAATTCTTAATTCTTTAAGCACATTTTGCAATTTTTCGTTTTCTTGATTTTTATTTCCTTGGTAATATTAATACAATAACAAAAATACGAACTAATAAAAATTGAGAAATTGCACAACTTACCTTATTATGAATTCTTCACGTTAGCTTTTTTAAATATGAGATACTATTTCTCGAGTCATCTAAAATTTTAATTAGCCAATTCCAACATATAACGCACAAATTTAAGCCCATTTGCAAAAAAAAAACAACACCCAATATGAGCTTTCATGCACTTTTTCAAAAGGTAAATCATTTGATGATCTTGTTTTGCGGAATACCACTATTTGTGTTCATTTCCACACAAAACTAATTCCTCTGAAGAAGGATATTGTACATTTTGTACAATATCTTAAAAAATGCTTCAGTTATAATTTAAATAATTAACTTATTTCAATAATTGTTTTATAGTATTACATTTTTATGCTCGCGGAAATTTTGAACTTTTTTCAATAATTTACTATTGGAACAAATTATGAATTAGTTTTAAAGTTATAATTTTGCGAGATAAAATTTGGACAGCAAGTTTCAAAATTTTATCACTTCATCATTTTTGTTATTTGTTCAAAAATAACTAAACTAAAAATGTAAGTCTACTACACAAAGCAACTTGGTACGGCTGCATAGAACCCTAGCAATGCTATGAAATTTAAATAATAATAACTTATTAAAATAACTTTCAAAATTGCCAATATTATTTTAGAAAGTAGACAGCACTGGCTAAATAAGGGTAATTTCTAGTTTGTTTGCATTTTCGTAACTGCAGTTATTCGGATTGTGCGGGAAGTGTGCAGAAACTGAATATTCGTACACATTTTACAAATGTTCGACTACTTCTTCAAAAAAAATTAGTTCAATCCAATAAGGGTCCTCTCTAAAATCATCAAGAATATTGAGTATAGTGCCAAAAGCTTTTTAGTTGCTAGAATTTTATTAAAATTTGAAACAATAATGTTTTGAACTGACTTAAATTTTTTGAACTGATTTTAATTTATCAATAGGAGGTAGTTTCTTGAGAAAGCGATTTTATATATATATATATATATATATATATATATATATATATATATATATATATATATATATATATATATATATATATATATATATATATATATATATATATATATATATATATATTATATATATATATGCTTATATATATATATATATATATATATATATATGCTTGCTCAAGAAACTACTTCCTATTGATAAATTAAAGTCAGTTCAAAACTCGAATTAAAACACGTCCGTTCACTACCAAATTCACAGCAAAAGTGTTTTTTGTATGACAATTGGTCTAGTGATTATGCCATTGGCCGTTCGAACTTTGGCGACTCGCACTCTATTGTCATTCCCGTGAATAATTTTTCAATGCGGCCAAGCCGCCATTGGTTTGGAGCTAAATTGTCTTGTCTTATGATGACAAGATCGCGTAATCACTTTCAAGTACTCCTCTTCCATCTAAGAGCAAAATGATGATATAAAATCTTTAACTTTTGTAATCTATTGACATGCGACAAAATTGGTGTCACAATAAGAAATGACCGGAGGTTAGAGCACAGAGATCTGATGGATTAGACATCATTCGCGAATATTCCTCGAAAGTAAAACGCTGACAATGAGATATTCACTTTAGATGCATTTTAAAGCTTTTAACTCCGAGTCCTCCCATACCAGGAGATTCTGGTAGTATAAAATGCCATTCTAGCAAAGCATACAAATACCAACACGTATCCTTTTGTAATTTTGCATCCGGGTCCTACGTATATCAAATGAGCCAGAGAAGTCTACTCCAGTGTTGCTAAATGGGCGACTGAGAGTTGTTCTCTCGGGAGGTAAGTCGGCCAAAATCAGTTAACTCTTTTGATGGTTTTCAATAACACAGATACGACATTGAGAGATGATGGATTTTGTAAGAACCTTTAGCCTGGAAAGGAAATAGTAATATCTCATAAGCCGGCAAAAAAGTGCATTTTGACCATCGAGTATAGGTTCCATGATACGACTAGATGCCACAATATATATATATATATATATATATATATATATATATATATATATATATATATATATATATATATATATATATATATATATATATATATATATATATATATATATATATATATATATATATATATATATATATATATATATATATATATGTATATATATATATACATGCGATTTCATTTTTAGTGTTATGTATTTTTAGAAACAACTTTACATCAAAATTTTTACAATTTTTTTGGTTTTGAAAAAAAAACATCACATTAATAAATAAATTTAAATAAATAAATAAATATTTTCGGCTGTGCCGAATCTTAAATACCACCACTATTATTCTGAAAAACTTAGCTTGAGTAAAGATATTTTACTAAATAACTTATTATTCATTCGTCATCATAAACACCAGCAAAAGTCCTCTATAAGAACTACAATGTTAGATAGTAACTTATTATTGCATATAAAATATATAAACATATATTGGTACCGAGCTATAGATTTTAATGGCCGATTTCAAGTTTTCATATGCATAAAATTTTGTACTTGTTTTTCATGGTTGTTTTGTAATCCATCACCAAAACTTAGACTTAATTAAATTTTCCTCCCCACTTTAATAAACTCAACTCAATAAAAGTCCATAAAATAATGACCTTGGTACAAAACCAATAAAATCGTTTTAGTAATAAACAACATATCGGTATCTGAGGGTACTTCAACTCGCAAAGAAAATGTTAAAGAAATGTGATACATTAAAATAATATATTTTCAGAAGTAACTTCAATTTGGTGTCAATGTTAATTACTTTTCGTGTCATTCGTTCTTTCACGAAGTTTTGGAAATTATTTTTAATGGGTTCATAAAGATATCTAAATAAACCATTTAAAAGATTTGAAAATCAAATACAAACTTAATGAAATGGAGACAAACACCTCCAAAAATATTTATAATTTTTGATCAAAAAGTAGCTGGTTTTAAAGAGAATTTGACAATAATATTCCGTTATATATAATTCATTATCGAACAAAAAAATCATAAAAACCGGAGCAACAGAAAAAATGTTATAGGCATAAATATGTATATAATTTGATATACCACGAAATCAGTGAGTCATATTTTGAAGGAAATTTTCAGAATTCTGCAAAATATATGTTTTGATGTAATAACAAAT